>OX421507.1:7491120-7713620 GCA_949126835.1 Anisus vortex | reverse complement strand
TTCAACATTATGGTATTTTTAACAAGATTTAATTATTAGAGGATAAATAATGTAGCCTACGTTAAACAGTTGTAAATAAACATTTCCTGCATTAATTGTTTTGTCCAATTAAGGAGTTTATATTTTAAACATTAATAATTACATAAATTACATAATATAGTGCTATTAAATAAGTCTCTTATATTTCTAAATTAATAATACAAAACAATTTGTTTTATAATTAATTATATTTATGTTTAATGAAAGACGATGAGCATTACCAACTCTTTTAAATGCAATTAGTCTGTATCACTTAATGAGCAGTCAAGTGTAAATAACCTCTTTGTATGCTTAAAACGGCTTTTGTGTGCGATAAAATCTGTTCACATGTGTAAATTGAACCAAAAGCTGAAAGTAAATGAGCGAATGCTAAGCAGTTGAGAATAGCAGATTACGATATAATTTTTTATTGTTTGCCAATTTTATAATTTTCTTGTTATGTCTTTGACTATGCCTTCATTGTTCTTATATACTTTCTGGCAAAAAAAATATTGTTCATTGACGAGGACTACAAGCGATGGCTACTGCACTCAGAGGTGCATTGGTTAGCAAACTGTTTAAACATAGTTTATGAGACTTGGATTCGGTGCTCAAGTTTTTGAAAAGCAAATGCGATTCTTGAAAGAAAATCAATCAGCTTTTCTTGGTCTGTAAGTTTTGGCAACAATTTTGTATGGCATTCTTATCACCCTCTTTTGTAAAAAGGGGATGTTATGCTAGTACCATTTGGTTGTTAAGAAAGAAAAACAAGACAAGCTGCAAATAATGAAGCGTGGAGACCTAAGGCTTTTGCAACCAAAATTGAAACACATATAGACAAACTACTAGCAACTCACCAGGCAAACGATTCACATTAATATTGATCTATTAAAGTCTCTTGTTTAGGTTATTTTGTTTATCTATTAATTCTTACAATATGTTTTCTTTTCAGTTTTTTTAAAGATAATAAATCACCCAAAAGTCTAGTACGCCTAAACAAAATGCGGAAACTATAGTCCAGGGGAGGGGGGGGGGAGTGGGCGCTAAAATTAAGTTGGGGGACGGTGAGCGGAGCAAAAGGTTGAGAGTCTAGAGTCTAGGAAGACAAATAGATAGATTGATAGATGGATAGATTGATAGATAGATAGATAGATAGATAGATAGATAGATAGGCCTAGATAGATAGATAGATAGATAGATAGATAGATAGATAGATAGATAGGCCTAGATAGATAGATAGATAGATAGATAGATAGATAGATAGATAGATAGATAGATAGATAGATAGATAGATAAATAGATAGATAGATAGATAGATAGATAGAAAGATAGATAGATAGATAGATAGATAGATAGATAGATAGATAGATAGATAGATAGATAGATAGATATATGGATAGATGGATAGATGAATGGATGGATGGATGGATGGATGGATGGATGGATGGATGGATGGATGGATGGATGGATGATAGAAACAATAATTTGCGCTCCTATTTCAATCATTTTATATGATACCAGGCGCCTTATTGCTACAAGATAGGCCTACTTGTAATAAACAAGCTTTAATTATCAGCATTATCCATAACTAAGCCATGATAATATCATATAATATACTAATATATTTGTTTATCATCTTAGGAATGTAGGTCACGCCGACACCTTAATGGGACACCAAGAATGTGGTCGCCCTTTGTCTCACTGGTCTGGTCCCCTGCATCGTCCGCCACTCTTCATTTCTTCACCATCCTACCAAAACACCACCACCCCCATCCCCCCCACCTTATGTCCCCGCTCCCCTCCCCTTACCAGGCCTTACTTTTCCTCCCTAACGTGTCGTCGTTTCGGGGAGAATGCGCGCGCATCACACACACACACACTAACTCACAACCTCACACACGTAGGTTAGAAATTTCGTGTCGAAATACAAACACAATAGTTAATTGTTACATTTTTAAAAATAATAATAATAACGTGGGCAGATAATTTGGCTGATAGATAGATATGAGTTAATGCCCCTTGACAACTCATCACTATAGTCTATTCCCTCTGACCTCCCTTTTCCATTTATCTCACCTATACTCCCTTCTCTCTCTCTCTCTCTCTCTCTCTCTCTCTCTCTCTCTCTCTCTCTCTCTCTCTATCCCTCTCTCTCTTTCTCTCTCTCTCTCTATCCCTCTCTCTCTCTCTCTCCCTCTCTCTCTCTCTCTCTCTCTCTCTATTCCCACTTATTTGGACATAATTGAATGTGAATTCCTTAAATATCTCAGTACTCCACAAGGTTGTTAGTTTCCCCAACGACCCGTTGGTCACATTCCATTCTCCCCTCAAAGTTTTTACTTATTGTATGAATTGAAGGGGAATGCTAATAATTGAATAAATTAGGACGGAATTATGGTGTCAACAAAACATCTCCAATTACACCATATCCCACCTTATCCTTTCTTCCTAAATCCTCACCCCTCGACACCCCAACCATCCCCCCAATCCCATTTGTAAAAAAAAAAAGTAACAAGGATATGGAAATAAAATATGCGCATGCTTACAAATTCAAAATTGTATTCTACGTAACTCGTGCAATAGCCGGAATTTCGGGAATTTCCTTTTTTTTATTGCTTGTTATTGTATTGTTATGCTATGACATAGTGGCGTAGGGGGGCGAGGATGGGAGGATATCTCTGCGCAAGGATTGCCCTACCAGATGGTCCCGGGATTGGATCATGGTGTTAAAGTCAAATGAGTTTTACCCGGGTCTGGAGACTGTCTCTGAGTCTACCAGATAAACATAAGGACAAAAACACTTTCATTATCACCTTACGCGAGAACAAATGCATATAAATACTCTTTCTTTCCCGAGTGGCGTTCGGGGCATGGAATGGGTTGACTGAACAAACCAGAAAAACCAGTAACTTAACATCATTAAAAACATTAATAAAAATGCAAGACTAGACTCGGACCACGGATGAGCGTAGGCAGGGCCCTCGAGAGAAAAGAAAGATGCCGGTACAAGATCTTTTCTGGGCCCCCTCCCCGCCCCACTTTTTTTTTTATCTAACACTAGTCATACCTAGATGATTTTTATTTGTATTACATGCGTTTGAAAAATCAGGAATCTTTTTAAAAGGTCTGTGGACCATTTTGTGAAACTGTCATAAGTGTTACCATTTACCATTAGAGTAATCATTTCTATCACAGCCTTACAGGTCTATTGCAAAAATATTTTAATCAAGTACATATTTTAGTTCTTAGTTTAAATTATTGTAATTGTTCCTCCGCTTCAATAGGCCTATTGATCTTGCAAATAATTATACAAAGATTTGTAAAATGGGAAAAGTGACTCTCACTGCTCATGGTTTATTAGTGTTTCTAGGTTTAGTGATTTAACTATTGGTGTTACTCTTGTCAGTTGTAAATATTTACCAGTAATGTATGTTGTGTAGTCAAATGTAAGGTTAGATCTGCTGTGGCAATACAGTTAACACATAGTTTGTTTTTTATAGACTCTTCCCAAAATACATTTTGTTGTGTGACAAAAAAAAAGTGTTTTAAATTTTCAATACATTTGTCTTAAGTTATGATACCTTCAATCTCCCGCACAGAAAATCATTAAAGTGTAAAAGGATCGACTAACTAGCTTTGACTGTCGTACTAGTATGCAGTGACATAGAGTATTTAGGCCTAGGCTACTAAGCTAACAGGGAGAACTGTAAGCCTGTAAGGCTCATAGGTCTATATTTGTAAGTGTCTCTGGCGAAAAAAAATAAAAAAGAGATCCTAAATGCTATCGAAAATAATTAGGCCCTATATTACAACTAGATGAGGCTTTTTGCATATCTAACTAAATGTTCAAGTGCACCAGGGGTCAGCAACCTAAGGCACGCGTGCCAGACTTGACACGCAGAACGATTTTCAGTGGCACGCGAGAGACCTCCAAGAATATTATGAAAACAACGTATGTCAGCGTAATTAGTGGGGGCTGCATGGCGGACAACATGGGAATCACACTGGATGTCAACTGTTTTAGTTCAGGAATGTTTGTATGCAAAGCTCCCATCATTGGACTTGCGATCTGTGATTAAATCTATTGTTAAGATAGTTAATTATATAGTTTCTCAAGTCCCTTCTAGGTCATTCTAGGAGAAAGTCATACGAAGTATAAGTAAAGTCTTGGATAGATTCGTTTCTTGTCTGAAAGCAATTAAGATGTATATTAATGAAAAAAAATCCATTATTAAATGAGGAGAACTGACTGTTGAAGCCAATGTTTCTGAATGACATGGCGACACGTTTCAGTGAGTTAAACTTCCATCTACAAGACTGGGTCCAAAAGCACTTGAAGTGTTGGCAACTGGAATTGATTTGCATTGAAACTGTGCATATCTTTCCGTGAAATAAATTTCAAAACATTTAACTATTTCCCTAATTCAAGGCAAATTAAGATAGATGAGCATTTTCAGAAGTACACTAGTTATATTAAAACAATTAAGTCGTATGGTATTATAAGCATCAAATTTGGAGAATTTAATTGAAGGGAGATAATTAACCCTTTTTCTGTACATTAATATTTCTAATATGTTTTTTTTTTTTTTGTTTCCTTTTAGAAAAATAAAAAGCTTACAACTCTAAAATGATCAAATTACACAAGATAATTGAAAATTATATAAATATTTTATGACTAAAGAATGTATATGTACATTTTAACACATTACAATAACTACCCAGTTTATATGATTACTACGTATTCCTTCCGCTTAACTTTAATACGATCGCATGAAACTGTCCATTTGGCTTAAAATAATGTTAACATTCTCAGTTATTCTGAGATCAAATAATAAAGACTTTAAGGCTATTACTTGCATAATTACCAATTTAATTTCAAATTTTAATATTCATGGGCCCCCTAAACTCTTATGGGCCCCGGTACGGCGTACCAGCTGTACCCCCCGCTCGTGGGGCCTGAGCGTAGGACGCAAAAATCTTATTTATAGAAGGGGCGTCTGTAATATTTAAGATAAGCTCTAATGGGTACCTGATATTAATTGGAAATGGTGTCGAAGGCGTGAAGAGTAATGGCGGCCGGGCATTTTGCTTGTATAGCATGGCTGTGGTCGAGGAAACTTATGAACGCTGTTTCGCTGGCACTTTGGGTCAAGTTGATCTAACGTGGATACTTCAAAGGTTGCACGTTAATTGGTTTCTAGACGTACTTTGCTGTTGTTTGTTTTGTTATTTTCGGAAAATATAATTTTTGTTTTGAGTGTATAATTAGACAAATTTAAGAGAAAAGCGTTAAACCAGCCACAGAATCTAAAAGCTCTTATGGGTAGCCTACCTTGTATCTATTATCTTATATCAAATGTATATGTTACAGACGCAGCCAATAACGTTGCTCTAAATGACTCCTAAACTAACCTAAAGACTTTCGCTGTATACAACTTTCGATTTTAATCTTAATTTTACATTAAGGAAATCATAGCGAATTACTAAACTGGAAGTGTAGACGACAAGGTGCGATCGGAAATTACGAAACAGGGTGTTTTAAGTTATCAAATAGCAGAAATATTAAAGCAAGCGGTCCATCTTATTATAGTCATTGGTTTCGATGAGTGTCTTAAATGATGTTAAGTTACTGGTTTTTCTAGTTTGTTCAGGTAACCCATCCCATGCCCGGATGCCACTGGAGAAAAAAGAGTATCTATATGCATTCGTTTTCGCATAGGACACAAGAAAACTGTTTTTGTCCTTATGATTATCTGAGCATTGTAATAGATTATTATTGTGTTGTATTTCAAAGTTTTAAATGCCTTATGTATTATTACTACTTTACTCTTTGCCCTTCTGTCAAAAATTTTTTCCTTATAGGGCCGTATAAGGACTTCGAAAGAACAAGGTGGGCCACACATTCCGAGAATTTATTCACATTATAAATACAATAATCGTGAAAGAAAACCATGAAAAGCTCTGTGGTGGGCCGCATGTTGAAAATCCCTGTTTTAATTAAGTTGCGGGTTGTCCTGGTTTGTTTTTACAGCCTCTTCCTTTCACGAAAACAGAGAAAAAAAAAGTATTTTTTATTGCATATCAAATAACAATAGTATTTTCTATTTGTGCGTATTTTACTTAAAATAATAATAATATTTGTATAGCGTTGAAAACAAACATAATGTAAGCTCAGAGCGCATTTAACATACAACTAAGAGCACAGATATAATCTCTAGGCTAAGAATAAAGCTAATTGTTGATTTAAAACTTTACAAATATTGGACAAATCAAATAAATGAAGCAATAACCGACCTAACATATAAGTAAGACAGTAGTGGTCTAAAGTCTAAAGTATGTTATCTAAGGTAAATATTGAAATAATGAGTTTTTAAGTTCTTTTTAAAAGTAACAATAGAGCTTGTTCGCCTAAGTTGAATGGAAAGTTGAATCCATACTTTCGGACCGGATATTGAGAATGCCAACGGTCGTCAGAGAGAAACGGGACACTTTCCAGAAGCGAGGAGTCGGCAGAACGGAGTGTTATTCGCGGAACTTAAGTTTAATTAGTTCCTTGAGATAGGACGGCATCTCGTTGTTATTAAGGCAATGATGGCTAAGTAGCGCCGCTATATTTCTAAAGTTAGACTCGAACGCCTTATCTCCAATGTTCGAAAAGGCAACAAAGTGTTTGGCATTCTATGTCTGTTTCAAATCTAATTGGATATTAACCGTAAAAGCTCTGTGCATCAAATGTAATTAACATGATTAATTACGCCCATTGCTTCAAATTACTTCTCATGTTGAATATTTTTTTTTGGTGGGGCGTTAAATTAACATGAAATTAAACGGTGGCTTACAACACTTCAAAAGCGGAATACTAAGTATAGCTAATCGGGTGATTAGTTCTTTCGCTATAGATCTTCAAAGTCAACAGGTCTCTGCTTAAAGTGACTTGCTTAATGTTGAGATTAGAGAAATGCGCCTCCATCACAACCTATTGAAGACTTCATTAGACTTCATTCATTGTTTTATGTTTGTTTTTTGTTTTTGCTTTTTTTTTTTTAATTATTTCGCGTGTTAAGGTTATTGGATACAGACAGAGGGGGGGCGAGTGGGAGGGGGTGTTTCTGGGCACCGAGGAAAGTGTGTGTGTCGGGGGTGGAGGGAGGGGGGGGTCGTCGTTTCTCAATCCGTGCCTTCCTTTTGAAGCTTGAATTTTGTAAATCCGTGACTGTTGGTGGGTTGTAGACTTGTTGACTAGATTGTGTTTAAATAAACTCCTAAACGTTTTATAGAATACATATAATGATATACCCCCCCCCCCAAAAAAAAAAAAAGTCGAGGAAAAAAAATGTCATTTGCTATCGTAAAAGAATACAAGATAATCTTCAGGGCAGTTTACTCTCTTGTAGTTAATGCCAGACATCCATAATTACATGTCTTTTTTTTAGTTGTTCTGTATTGCTGTATCCCGTCGGACCAAATTGATCCAATGGGCCGGTGAAACAGCTTTTAGCAGTTTCTGTGGCCAGGGCATAGTAAGGAGGGGGGGGGGCATTATTATGTTTCTCGTAAATAAGACGTGGGTGCATTTCATGGAAACATTTGGGGAATTTTTTTCAGGAATAAAAAAAAAAAACTCGAAAAATTGAAATGCTTAAAAGTGTGGTTCTTTTAAGAAAACAATGAAGCAAATTCAATAAAATAATGGGACCTTTTCAAGACAAAAAACTTGGCTAGGTGACTCGAAGTGATGCGCAAAGTAGTGCCACTCCTGCTTGGAGTTAGAGGTAATGACCGCCAAGATGTGGCAAGTGCTGCCTCAACACTTCTGAAATATGTCCTCTTTTACCTAATTGTTTCTGAATGGGCACCTTCACGTATATGTACGTATTCCAGTGTTCCCTGTTAGAATAGAGATATATTCAGTAGCGACCGAATGCCAAGCGGAATTAACTGGACTTCTGGGAGGAGGCCGCCTTCAGAGCAAAGATAAAAACATGTCAATTTTCATTAACCCAGACCCCTTCTCTCTCTTGAGTATGTGTACTTTACTAATTTACAAGCTCTGCCTCTCAATGCTCCCTTTGTGATTGATCCAGAGGTGGCATGATCTCTCTGATCGTGCCTCTGACAGAATAATAACTACAGCCCATCGACTAGCTGGCTAAATCACTAATTAAAGGCATATTAGGATAGATAGACGGCCTTTTTCAGAAGTACATTGAAGTACTCAAAGCGGAGTTTTCTAAACAAAGTCAAGACTTCAATTTCATTTTGCAGAATTATGTTTTCATACCACAACAAGCCTGACTGGCTTGATCTTGTTACAGCCTACTTAGAGCTGCATCTTTTTTTTTAGTGGAGGGATATTGGCGATTTTAAAATGCAGCAAGTTGAGTTTTAAACATCCCAAACTGGGCATCAAAATGTCATATTTGTTTTGAAACTTTTATTTAAATAAGGGAGATAATTAACCCATTTTCTTTGCGTTCATATTTCTATTATGTTTCTTTTTTTTTTTTATATAAAAGAAATTGTGTAGATTCACAGTTTGTAACTTTAATATTAACAAACTATATAATAGATAGCTAAAAAATATGTACAAATTGTTAGACTAAAGAATTTATATGTACATTTTGAAACATTACATAAGCTACCTAGCTTTTATGATTACAACGTATCGATTCTGCCATATGTAGTCTAATGTGTACTTTGGAAAGCTACAGACATTCTCAGTTAAAACGAATGTTAGCACAGCACAAGCTACATTATTAATATTAACCTAACAACCAATGAACTTATTTAGACTTAAACTTTTATGTGAAAGTTTAGTAATGAAATTTTCTATTTAGGCCTACTATTAGTGTGAACAAATAATGTGATTGTTATCAGTGGCGTTGTCGGAGATGGCGTGGGGGCAGCCCTTGATCGTTTTCCGAAAAATTTGACTTTTTTTTCAATAAAAAAAACGTTGCCTTTTCAATGATAAAAGGTGGCATTATTTTGAGCAATAAGGGTGTTTTTTTTCGTGAATAAAAAAGTGAGACCGTTTTATGGTATTCTTTTAAGAATAAAAACGTGGAAAATTTAAATGATAAAAAGTAAGACCGTTCAAGAATCTATAAGACAGTTTCAAGAAAATAAACTAGCGAAGGTGAGTAACAGTGTTTCTCAAAGTAAAGCATCCCATCTGCTTAACGTTAGAGGTAATGATAATAATAAACTGCTAGTTGAATAGGTAGGTCTTCATCCGGCTTCTGAAGGTGTCAAAGCTAGGGCTCTGTCGGAGTTGTATTGGGAGGGCATCCCATGCGGACGGGGCCACGTCTGAGAATGTCCGTTTGCGAACGGACACCAATTTCACACGATGGATCTGAAGAGTAAGTGTATCAGAAGCCGAGTGGAGTGGACGGGATTGAGTACAGATCTCGAGACAGGAGCGAAGGTAGTCGGGGGCAGAGTCATTCAGGCACTTGTAACATAGAGACCCCTGCTTGTCGGCGATCCGGTGGTTAATGGGTAGCCAGTGCAGGGATCGGAGCAGAGGAGTAGTATGCGTCGAATTCTTCTTCTTAAGGATCAGTGGGCCAGCACAGTTCTGAACACGTTGGAGGCCCTGAAGGGAGAAGGTCTAGATTGCAGGTAATGACCGCCCAGATGTGCCAAGTGCTGCCTCAACTGTGTAGCACTTCCGAAATATGACCTAATTGTCTCTGAATCGGCACCTTCACGTATATGTACGTATTCCAGTGTTCTGGTCTCCATGTTTCAATAACGATTCATTCAGGTGTGACCGAATGCCAAGCGGAATTAACTGGACTTCTGGGAGGAGGCTGCCTTCAGAGCTAAGTGTAAAACGTGCCACATTTCACTAACCCAGCCCCTGCTCTCTCTCTCTCTCTCTTGAGTATCTTGTTCTAATTTACAAACTTTGTCTTATCAGGTGAAATATGTTGTGCTGGTTAATTGGTATTAATTCCAAATCAACTGGAATATATATAAAAAAAAAACTACAACATAAATTTGTAGGTCTGAATTGTAAATATTTTAAAGTTCTAAAGGGCGTTAACTCGGTGTACATGTAATTTTTACGGTAAAATTATCGTAATTATCTCCCTTTAAAAAAAAATGAAGTTTTAAAAACAATGTAGGGTATTGTAGATGTGAGAGGATGAGAGATAGAGTCAGTGGCGTAGCCAGGTTTTGACGTTAGGTGAGCGCACTTTTAAGTAAAAGACCTTACTTTAGGCACTATTTCCAGATTAGTAGAAAAACTAAAGAGTTCGTACTAGTACGCATCAAGTTTTACACAGCCAACTGTGTATATAGTATATAATAGTGCAGTTTTTTTTCACCATCAACGATTCTTTGCCGAGCAACTATTAGTGCTGGAAAAACTCTTCAAATTTGATTGCATTTGCTGATGTTTTCTGCTGCATTCTTCTTCTTTTAATATTGAAAGACGTATAAATAAATTGCCATAAGAAATGCATAGAGAATTTTTGTAGACATTCCAACAAAAGAACACTTACTTTATCTCTAGTTGTTTTTTTTTATTTACAAATTCATGTTGTGTTTTAGTCCAGTTGGTTTGGAATTAATTGTACTAAACCAGTAGGCCTACAATATATATATATATATTTATATATATATATATACATATATATACACATATATATATATATTATATATATATTTATATATACATTATATTACTAGACAAGACTTTGAAATATATATTTGTTTTTATATCACTATCGAATAAAAATTAACTACGAAACCTGTTTTTTCTGCTGAATTTGTACAATTATAAGACCCACTCACGCGGGTGTCTTATCAAATCTTATATATTACTGACGCTCCTTCTATTAGAAAGATTATTGATATTGCCTCCTATGCTCATCCGTGGTCTGAGCCTAGTCTTGCATTTTGATTAGTGTTTTAAATTATGCTAAGTTACTGGTTTTCCTGGTTTGTTCAGGCAACCCATTCCATGCTCGGATACCACTCAGTAAGAAAAAAGTGCAAAGTGCATATATGTATATCTAATCTCGCTCTATATCTTTCTCCATGTCAAACTCAGCTGCTGAACACGTTGTATCACTTCTCAGGAACCAAATGGACAATTCCTGTGATAATACTCAAAAAAATGAGATCTGTGGACTTTCAATTTTGTTTTCAGTCCCCATCTCTTGTTTTGGTCTAACATTAAGTCTTCACCAGATAAAGTGCAAGTGGGACAATATGTCCCAGCGGCAGAAGGCTCAACTGGCATATTGAAGGTCCTGGGTTCGAATCCAAGTAAAGGATATGTTTTGTTCTCTGGTCTGGGTGGTTTTCCTGAGTCAGGTCTACCCAGCCCTGGTCAATACCTAACATTAGTTGGGGATGAGAAAAATAGTAAAGCTGCATGGGCATTGTGCTGGCCAGACCATCCCCTCATATGCCGTGGAGAGTTATGACCGCTTCATCACAGGCTCTATAGATCAAAATGGTCTCACAGGGATACTTACTTTAGATGGAGTAAAAATATTTGTGCAAATTCCTGTCTATTTTGAAAGAAAAAATGAAAACAACTGTCAAGTAATTCTTAAAGAACATGGAAGTTTGTAATAATAAAATTATTGAGGCAGAAAGTTACAGATATCCATAAATGGTTCTATTGAAAACATGGAATGTTTAAAAATGCATTGTCAAGTTAATCATCTTTTTTCTTTATCTTGTCTTATATATTACAAATGATCCTTTTAAAAAGATTATTGCATCCTATGCTCATCCATGGTCTGAGTCTAGTCTTGCATTTTGATTATTGTTTTAAATGATGTTTAAGTTACTGGTTGTCCTGGTTGATTCAGGCAACCCATTCCATGCTCGGATGCCACTAGGGAAGAAAGCCTGCATATATGCATAAGGGATAAGAGAAGTGTTTTCTTTGTATGTATAATTAATCTGTTTTATGATCAATAATTATTAAACAATAAATCTTTAAAACAATTGAACATTATACAAAACTATAAAACTCGATTAGGACTTTTACTTATAGACAGATATGTACACATTTATTTTATTAATTTACAAATTGAATGCAGAAAGGTTTATAAATAATTATGAACTACAAATCAAATTAAGTGATGATGGCAAAGTTTTCAAAGTTTCAGCTCGCTAAAGATTTTTGTTTTGACAGTATGTAACAATGAACAAATGATACGTTAACTCACACCTAATCCGAGTTTGTTTCATTGTTGTTCTTTTAGCGAATTACAAGGAATTGGAGTAATATCGAAAAATGTTGTTTTTTGTCGACATTTTAATAACCAATGTTTAGAATATTTTTGTTCAACGAATGAACTGAGACATTTCTCGATGATGGAAATTCTCATCCACTTAATCCACTTCATGAGATGCGACGGGATCAAAGAAATAATCCAAAAATATCCAAATTCTTGAATCAACTCAAAAGAATTACTAGTACAAGGGTTAAAGAAATAAAACTGAAGAGGGCGTGAGCTTGTGTGACGGGGGGGGGGGGGGGGGGAGCCACTTTTCTAGTCAATGAAATGTAAATTATTTTTTAAGCATTTTACAGATCATTACAATGTTCATCACATACTATAATGTGCCATAGGTATTATAAGTTGAAAAATGTGTCCGAAGAAAATCACTAGGCATACAGCACGAGACAAACAGCGTATGGAAACATTGAACTTTAGCTGAGAAAATGTTAAATGCAAGTCAGTTGTTGTTTTTTTCAAGTCATTGAGTTGAGTCATTCTCATGAATCAACTGGAACACTAACAAAACTCATGACAGTAAAAAATAAAAGCTCCTGACATACATTCCATAAGGGAATCATCGCGGTTAGTCCTGTTATCGCTGGTGAGCAGCTGTGCTGATTAGCCATCACTTGTTTGTATTCCGGAAAGATGATTGGTGGTCATCACAGTTTATGCATATTTAAAAGAGTTGTGGCTTGGAATGTTACAGGGGTTCTTGCTGTAGCTGGGTTGCTTTTTTTTCACACAGATCTTGCTTTTAAAAGAATGAATGGTTAAGTTTTAATACTGAATTGTAAGTGGTATAATAACGTGGTCCTGCTTCATTATTCATACAAGTAAAAAACTTGTTGTGGTAAGTTTCTTGTTTTACTGTCAATACAACAAGCAGTACCAGGTAGTGGCTCCATCTGTGACCCAATGGATCCTGTGTGTTGGCGGAGGTGAGTGCCTCACAAAGGTTCAGGCTGCTTACTGTCCCTACAAGGTATTTGAAAAAAAGGAAGAAAAAAACGTTTCATGACAATGAGTTAATGGTGTGGTTGTGAGATAAAACTACTGGACTATATGACTATATGGACTATATGACTATATGCACAAAAGTTTCTAAACTGTTGGCTGGATGGGATCAAACAGTTATCACAACAATGGGGATAAGTTTTTGGTATGGAGAAGCTTTTTTTCTAGCCCAAAAAAATTATTCATAATACGTCTCTATGTCCCTACCCAATTAGGCTGTGACAAGATAACCTGGTCACATCAACCCCTTCCCTTTCAACTGTCCCGAGAGCAAACTATAACGATGCGACCACATATACCACTTTGAGGCTGTGACCTAGTTAATTGTGCTTCATCTGAACAATTCTGTTAAAATATTGTTTTTCTTTTTTTTAACCTCAAGTAAACAACTTCTAAGCATAACAATAACCAATCAACATGTAAATTAAATATATTTTTTTCTAAACTTACATTAAATATCAGCATGGCAAGGGAATTCTTTTTGTGCAAAATATTTTTTTTTTATGTCTTTTACGTAATTAGATGTGAATGAGTGTAACCCTAGCCCGCCGTGATGCACCATACTCTCTCGAGGGGAAAGGATGCCAATGAATCGAAACCACACCCCCTCAAATAGTTTTAATGAAAAAAAAATTATAAAATAATAACATAATATCTTACATGGGTACCCATAATTATTCTTAGGTGTATTCTTACTGGCTCAAAAGAGTATTTTAAGACCATTGACCGTATTTTGACAAAAAACATATATTTAAACAAAATAAATTTGAGTCAAGGCAACAGTACACAAACAAATTGACCTTAAAAAAAGAGGCTTGAAATATTGGAAAATTACAGATTAAATTGTAAGATTAAAAAAAAAAACTTGGGATTCTGTACTATTTACTTTTTTCTTGGATATTTTACCAAATTTTAGGTAATTTTAAAAACAAAAAATATCTGACTCTAGTGGGTGGCAGATTTTTAACCCAAATTGTGACAAGACAACCAAAAGCCCAACAGGGACAAAACTCTTATTGGCCATTTATCTTTTTAATTTCTAAAGAAAATTTATTTAACTCTTTCTCTCCGGATCGACGATACCAGCGCCGATTTTAAAAAGACCATTTTGAGGGATCGACGATGCCAGCGTCAATTTTAAAAAATACGTTTATTTTCTTTATTTCCAGCGCTATTCTTTTTATTTTACTTTTACATAAATCTAGAATGATTTCCATTTGAATAACATCCAAATTTGTGTTTACATCGTGTTTTCATTGAAAAAAAAAAGCATTTTTATTGATTTTTTTTTCACCCGTGTAGGGCTGTATGTGGTGGGTAGTGATCATAAATGATCAAAACGAGCTTTATATTTATATTTTAAAAGAAATATTTGTTTCTAATAGTGAAAAAGGGTATATATTTTAGGTAAACAATGTAGTTAATTTGGGAATTTATTTATTTTGGTGTGAGCCTTGGAATTTGTGTTATGTAAGACGTAGGTGAGTAACTTTTTTTTTTAATTTTCTTTTTAAAATATTTTTTTTTTAAATGTAAGTTACAAATGATTTTCTATTCTCTGTAAGGAGCTTTAAGTTTCCTTTAATTCAATACCAAATATGATATTGTCTGATTAAAACCCAAAAAGTTATTAAGATTTGAAGATAGCAATAGTAAAGGCAAAGAGAAAATATTATTTTTTTTTACAAATTTGTTTATGCCCATAATTTTTTTTAATTGTGGGTAACACTGTACATGGGGTCACAGAAGCGTTCTGACTACTGCGAATTACGAAAAGGTACCCAGGTATGTTATATGAATGGGCTCATCTTAACCACTACATTTATAAGTCAAGTTAATCAAAGACTGCTGGACAGGTCATAATTAATTAAAACTTTTAAAAAAATCTTTGATATTCCTAATTGGGCTTCTAACAGAGAAAGGGTTAAATAAATTTCAAGCATTACCACAGCTAATTACCTTCAAAAATTTTCAGTTGAATCAGTTTCTTCTGCCTCTTGTTCCTCCAAGTGTTGAAACAGCATCTGAGCAAATGTGGCAAACAGTTGGCGTTTTCTCTTGATGGAAAGCTCCTTGATCAACGACAGAAAACCTTTGAAGTATTCCAGGTCAGGATCCACCCTCCCCTCGTCCAACCTAATTAAGTTATTCTCTGCTTTTCTCTTTCTTGGGGCGGAGTCCTGCGTTTTATTTACAGTGGACGACCGTTCACTTGAAAGCATCTGGAATGATGAGGAGTTGGCGGCTAAGGGGCTCTGGTTGTTTTCCGGCACCTCTTCCTCAACTTTCATGTCCAGGTCCTCGTGGGCGCCTTTTAAGTACTGGTCCTCAAAGCCCACCGTGGATACCCTGGATCTCTTGAAGGCTTCAGACATGTGTGCCCTGGCATTGCCAATGTCAGAGGGCGAAGCCTCCACAGTGTCGGCAAACTCCTCATCGCTGCTTAAGACCTCAGACTTGATGCTGACAGAGCCCCTTTCGGTAGAAGCACACTGGTCCTCGCTCTCTGGCTGCATGTAAGGTTTCAGGAAGGACATCTTGACGAACAAGGGAAACCTGTGGGCTGATTTGATGCCCACCCGGTAGGATGACTCCAAAAGGTGCCATCTTGTCTTGACCTTGTTCACTATTTGTAAAAAGTAATTATGATTCTGAATTATTTTTTTTTTTAATAAATGGTTTAACAGATATTTTTCTAGTACTAATTTGCACAATGGTGCTTTATAAATCAAATATATATATATATTTAAATCTGACTTTAAAAAAAAAAAGACGCTTGGTACTGCAATGAAAATTTCTTGCCAATTTACAAAAATTAAATATGTGCCTCTTCATTGTGCAGGGTGGAAGTATGTATTGCCTGAGTTCCCCAAAACCCTTACAGTGGTAGATAAGAAGGTTTTGTTCTAGATTTATTAGCTAATTCTACAAGGCAAACAGAAATACCATTGTAGAGGAAGATTAGCTCACATTCATTTGTAATTCTGCCCTGTGGTAAAGTTAGGTAGACATTAAATGCTGCCATTAACATGGAAATCAAATGGAGAACATAGACAAAATGGAGGACATAGGAAGACGTATTGATTGTTTCATTCAGGTAATTCCGGATTAAACCCACAATCAGTACAATTTTATTTCAATAGTTGCCAATTATTATCTATTGGTAAACCGACCAAGAAACAGTCTTATTAAAAGCTGAATATAAATTCAATGAAGAATATTTTTGAAATGCCCAAAAAAAATATTTGAAACTAAAACAGTCAATCGGAAAGTATTATGCTGTGTGATTACAAAGATTATAATGTATTTCTCGGATGAGCCAACAATTCACAGAAAATCCTTGTTAGCAATCTCATATGCATTCAAATGTTGATGTGTGAGATTTTAAAAAATTGAACTTTGTGAGAATGATTCAACGTAGAGTCTATTCCTTCCCTTAGTCCATTCAGCATTAATCACAGATAACAATGCCAATAGGGCACGCCACATGCTAGGTATCCTAAAGGCTTAAAGAATGAATTACACTCTCCGTCTCCCACCAGTGTGTTCTTAATGTAAACTTACTAGATGTTTACACACTTCGCTAGTCTTTGAGGCTCATGTGTACAGAAGTGACCCACACTTACCAGGTAATCCCAGGTTTTTAGCAACGATCTGCCAAACTGTTTTTTTCAGCTCTGCATCATGATATCCTTCGTGGCCAGGGTCGTAAAGACACCTGTGTGGCTCTACAGCCGCAACAAGTGTGTTGTCCTGATCCGCTTCCAGCTTTGAATTCTGAAGGGGAAAAAATTGTAACAGTTACAAACACGAATTTGAATCAACTAGATATTATTTTTTCCTTCCTCAAAATTATATTTTTGGCCAATCAATAGCAAATACTTATTCAATTTATCTCCAGCCATGACAAGAGCAGCAGCGCGCTCGACTGGCATGAGAAGGCTAGGATTTGTTCCCGGATCTGGAGGGTGCCCCTAACTCTGAAGAGTACACGATATTAATTGGGGATAAATACAAGCAAGCGGCTGAGAATTGTGCTCACCACTCAGTTCCCTCACACTGTCAATGCTGCATAGCATGATGAATAGATCAAATTGGTACTATTTCTATAATTTCCTTATTTGAAAAGCACTGTAGTAATATAATTAATCAATATATTTTGTTTTATAAATGGAAATTTTCTTTTTAATATTTTCTAACAAACCACTGGGCATTACCTGTGAATGAATTAACACAAAGAAAATCTATATTTAACAAAACACGGAAGCCAGAACTAACTTGTACACAAAATTGGGGAAATATCATACATTATATTTGCTAAGCATCAACTCAAAGCAATTTGATAAAATGTAAACCATTTTTAAAGTTATCTTTAAAAAAAATGACTAAAAAGTAACAAACATGATAAAGCAGGATATTTTTTTCAAGGCTGAGATGTTTTAGAAATTAATACAATGACTTAATTGTGAAGCCGGCTGGCCTAGCGGTTAGCTCACCAGACTGTCAACCAAAAATCCACTTGATACGTCGCGGGTTCGAGCCCCGCCACCGGCAGATCCCTGTCGCCCTACAGGAGTTTTGGGACTAGATGACGTTAATATTGAGTTGTTATCACATGCGCTTAACCGGCAGCAGTGAAACCTCTCACAGATTAATAGTCTTCTAGAGCGCACTGAGCATACTAAAATAGCATGGATAGAAGCGCTATATAAATTACCATTACCATTAATTAGGTTATTGAACATCTTGCTTCAGCATTTCAGTAATTTAAATAATACCAATCATTGACTGAACTCCCACGCTATCTCAAAAGACCCACTGTTATTTTTAATTTACGGCTTTTGAGTAATGCTATCAAAATCTCTCGAGAGTGAGAGTCATCAAAACAAATTAAAACCTTGATAAACACAAAGACAGGTTTATCAAACAAAGTGATTATCTGCGATGGATTCAGTGGCCTAGCTAGGGGAGGGGGATGGGGGGTCCAAATTCAAAAGTCCCCCCGGGCCCCTACATGAGGGGGCCCCCAAAGGAGTGTCCGAATTGTTTTTTCTCATGTCATAATGTCAAAGTCAAATGTCAAAATGCAGGGGCCCCTAAAGAGGCCAAGCCCCCGGGCCTCCAAATCCCTTGCAATGCCAGTGGATGGATTCCAGCCATTGTAGTCACACAAGAAAACTATTTGAAGGTAGCTGTTTTTTTGTGTGTGTTCATTTACATGTATATAAAAAAAAAGGGGAGTGTTCAAGAAAACATTTTCCTTTAGTAATGCAAAAGGGAGCATCAAAAAATATGTTTGAAAAAATTGAAAAATCAATCTAGTTTGGATGATGAATTGTTAAAATATTTTAATTTTAAAATGTTTTTTTTAGTTTAAAGTGTGCCTTGCTTCTAACTTCTTTTTCAGCAGCTCTGTTCCGTACTCTTTTAATTGCGGATCGAGTCCTCCGGCGTGTGGTGCTTCTTTTCAATCCTTTGGGGCTTGGAGGTTTAGGTGGCAACTTCTCAGCATGTTTTGGGTAGGGAAAGGTGATGATAGTAGGTATGGCTGTTGGCAGCAGCCGAGACTGGGATATGTTTGATGGGCAGGAGTACGCCCCAGGCTCAAAATGTGCAGAACATACTTTTTGAGTGTTGATAAGTTCCAGAGTTAGGTCTGCACGCCTTATATTTATTATCCACTTCATACACCTAAATAATGGTAATATAATGTACAATAATATTAATATATAAAAACTAAGTTATTTTTTACTAGATTGATCAATAGGGCATATACTTTATTATGCAGTAGGCACTATAATTCTAAACAAAACAAATTTGAAATTTTATTTTATGTAATTTGTCTATATATACCTAAGCCTAAATATAGTTATTTTAATATCCAGTTTGGACATTGCCCTTCCCCCTAACCCACCCCTGACGATCATGTAGCCTAAATACAAAATGAAATAGATCTGGAAACTAGCCTAGACTAGGTCTAGGTTATTGATAATGGTGAAATCTTAAAATGTAGGCCTACTTCGATTTGAATTTTTCTAGGAAATGGATTTCTTTTAGCCTACACTTGAGTAATTTATATGTTGACATGCACATGGTGTAGTTTCGGTTAGTAATTAGATTTAAAATTGTAATATTTGGTAGGCCTAATGCCTAATAGGTCTAGTCTTATGCCTAAAGTCCTAAGTTAAATCAAAGTGGCCATACAAATATAATAGGCCTACAATTTTTACCCTTAGGCTTAGGGCCCTTAGGGCCTTATTACTATTAGGAACTATTACTACTATTACTATTAGGCATTAGGGCTTAGTGACATAAAATGTGAAAAATAATTTTAAGCTGAGTTAAAATTAGTATTAGTCATGAACGGATCAATATAATCTAGTCTATTAAAATACTATTCGATTATTATTTTTAACGGACTTAGACTTAGGCCTAGGCTAACAGATTCACTTACTTACCGTTCCGGTTCTTGTTCTGGATTCGGAAAACCGTGCAGCTTAACTTGTTTATTTGTTCTGGTGTCGATAGCTTTTGCATTGTTAGAGCAATACTTCGCGCAACAAAATTTGTATAATCTTTTATTTGTAACACATGATCTTTTCACTATACCTAAAATGTGTAAATTGGATAAATGTGACATTGTTTACGATCTCGAGTGTGCCAGTTACCAGGCCACGATAGTTCAAACAACATGGCGTACGTTACGGGAATTTCCGATAGAGTGGGTAGGCTAAATTTAAAATAAAACTGCACACGTATTTTTTTAAAAAGCTATAGATCTAGATCTAGTTTAAACTTGGCCTAAAGTATTTTGTTTTGTTTTGGTTATGAAATAAGATACGATGAAATAAGATGAAATAAGCTTAGATGGTTGAGAATAATAAAGCATCAACATAATATGGCATACAGAGCAATTTTCAACGGCACGCGAAAGACCCCTAAAAAGACATTTCATTCAGGTCCCTACTACAAGAGAAGAGCCGGATAACTTCTAAGCTGCTGGCACGCTGAATATGCCTAAATTAGAAGCCCTACTTTGACACACTAATATCAAAAGGTCCCCTTCTTTAATAATAGGCTATAAGAACGTTGAGTGGGTTGATGTAGGCCTATCCAAATTGTGACCACTTTACAAAATGTATATAAATTGTTTTATTTATGCATATTGATTATTATAAATGTTTTAATCACCCTCCTTTAAAACAGAACACAAATTCAACAAAAGAGCAAAGCAAACCAAATTTAAAAAAAAAAACGAAATTGACGAAAGCAAAAGTAGGTGAAATAATCGTTGACCTACTTTCACGGGCCCCCTTTGCGGATGCTCCATCAGCGTAGGCCTGTGTGTGTTAGTGTAATTCATAGAAAATGACGTAGAGAGAAGCGGTTCCCATCCGAGGTGTGAACGTAGGCAGTGAAACAGGGCCGAAGAAGTATGGGCTCGGCCAGACGAATGCTAATAGAGATATTAAACTAATGAGATAGGGTAACCTTATTAAATATCAGAACGGCTATCAATTATCAATTAGTCAATTAGTGTTATATAGTAGTGTTACGAGTAGATTTATTTCCATATTATATTGGTTCTGTTATTATTAACTAAAGTTAAAATGAAATAATCTTAAACCCGAAATGTTTCCGTGTTAGGAATAAAACATGCATATGTCTAGACACTACGTCATAGCTATAAAATACGTCATATGCACGAGGGTGGAATACCGTTTAGTTTTAGTTCTAGTTTGGGCGCTAATGTGTGAGGACTGTTTTTGACCACTTTCTTAAAGATAGGATTACGGCTTAACTCATTATAGAAGAATCTCAACTGATTAAGTTTCATTATATAATACTGGTACATGTATTCTGTGGTATTGTTATATTTTATCATCTCAACTTGTTGGAATAAAATTGTGTTCAATTTCAAACAGGATTGTGGATTTCCTATATATTAAGGTACAGTTTATCTAAATCACTTTATACACAAAAGATTCATATCGCGACGAGTCAAATAAACATCAAATCTAATTCAATAACATCAATATAAATTCTTATACAACCTTGTGAGATCCAAGATGGATATGAATCAAAATAATATATAATAATACATTACTAAAAATATCATCTAACGTCAGTAGCTGATTTCTACGTGACAAAAGATTGGGGGCTCAAGTCCTGGATCTAAAGTTTGTATGTATAAGAAATTGAGAATATACAACTGTTTTAGTGAAAACGATTTACAACAAATATTTATTCAAATTCTGTCTACGTGGGAGGCACTGTCTGTGTTCGGACATACTGTTTTCAGCTTTGTACACAACCATCCTTAAAATTTATCTTCTACAAATTAACAGTGGTGTAAAATATTTCAAAGGACTTTATAAAAGGTAAAGTTGAAATTTTTTATCTTCTATTTACGTCATAAATATAAAACATGGCGGAAGCTAATCTTACGTTGGAGCAATTGAATATTTTTGCTATCACGTCAGAACAGTTAAATAGTATGTCACTAACCCAGTTAAAAGAGATGGCAAATTCTCTGGGAATAGACATTACTGAAGTTACACCAGTAAGGAGTAAATTGATTCAAGATATTAAGGACTGTTTGAAAAGACATGGTAGAATGCTTGAAGAAAATACTATGAATAATGAAGAATCAGTGGTTCTCAATGTATCAGAAACCCTGAAAACAGACATAAATAACCATGAATTTAAAATGAATGGAAATGAACTAAGTGCGGACATGAAATTCCAGTTAGAAATGAAGAAGTTAGAATTACAATTGGAGGGTAAAAGAATAGAAGTACAATTACAATTGAAGGAGAAAGAATTGGAAAAAGAAAGAATCGCTAGTAATGAAAGGATTGAATTGGCAAAGTCTCGTTCGTCAACTCATACGATTCAAGAAACAAATAATGTAGAACTATATAAGTTTAAAAAGCATGTCCCAAGCATGGAGAACATAGAGATTGATGAGTTCTTTATGGTCTTTGAGAGAAACTCGATCGATTATAAATTTCCTGAAGATAAGAAAGCAGTACTTTTACGTTCAGCTCTAACAAAAGGCAAGGCTCTAGATGTTGTATTGAATATGACTCCAGAGGAATGCAATGATTATGAACTAATAAAGAGCAGAGTACTATTGAGTTATGTTCTAACTCCAGAAAAGTATCGAAAGTTATATCGTGAGTACAAGAAGGAACCAGAAGTTTCACATGTTGATTTCCTGAGATTAGAGAAAAAGTATTTTGATCGATGGTTACGTTCTAAGAATGTGAATAAAGATTATGAGAAACTATATAATCTCATACTGATGGAGGATTTTACTGAGAAGATTCGCACTGATATAAAAGTTCATTTGGCTGATCGTGGTATTGAAATAGCAGAACAAGCAGCAGTAAAAGCCGATGAATACGTCATTATTCACCCGCATAGCCATTATGTTCAAAATGACAGAACAAGTTTGAGGACTCAAAACAGTAATACAGAGAGGAAGTTAAGATCGACAGAGGATAAAAGTAAACAAAAAGCCGATAAACAAGAGAATTCAAGTTTTGTACAAAAGAGAATTACCTGTACATTCTGTAAGAAAGATGGACATATAAAAGAGAATTGTTGGAGTCTACATAAAGAGAAAAGACCCATTAAAAACAAGAACAACGTGGTTTTATCACACATCGCAGTACAAACTGAAACTCACATAAATAAAACTGCCCACAAAAGAATTAAAGCTGAAAGAAAGACATCTGATGTTAGTCATGAGGAGATGGCGAAACACGCATGTCCAAGTTGCTCAAAGTCGGAAAAAGTCTTTGAAATGAAGACCGAGGCTATTGAACATTCTAGTTTCAACTCCAAAGGGAGTGTGACAGATGAACAATCAGTAAATAAAACGTTTACTTATGGAGGCAGTAGTGTAGCAAGAAACTCAGTAGGCAGAGAACTACCCGAGTGCATGCTATCGGATGTTAGCGAGGGCTATGTGTCACCTATAGATAATCAAGCTAGAGAACGGAAGATTAAAATTCTACGTGACTCCGGTGCTGATATATCTCTACTGTTGAAGAATACTGTACCAACGTCGAAATTGACTCATACAGGCCAGTATGCCTTAATCAGTACTATGGCTGGAACACTCACGGCACCGTTACATCGTATACAGTTGAAGAGTAATTACTTCACTGGATCTGTTATTGTTGGGATAGTGAAGAAATTTCCCTACAGAGGCATTTCATTACTTTTAGGAAGTGACATTGCCAAGAATCAGGTACATCCTGTACTTAAAGAAACTAAAGACTCTGTTCAGTGTAGGAATACTGAAAATTCAGTATGTGTTATCACCAGAGCTATGGAGAAACAGCAGATGACTAATGAATCGACAAAGAAACCAGAACCAACACCAGAGATTGACTTACAAGCAACCTTCATGGCGGATGTTCTAGGTGGTCACTCAAGTCATACTGATCAAAATAATTTGTCGCCTAGACAACTACTCATTCTTGCTCAAGGCAAAGATCCAGAGATTGGGAAGCTAAAAGAGGAAGCAAAGAATGAAGGAGAGTTAGAAACAATGGCCACAGGTTATTACCTGAGGGACGAGTTGTTGATGAGGAAATGGAGAGGGAAAGAAAACGACGATGAAACATGCAGCGAAGTACATCAAATCGTGGTACCCAATGTTTACCGCAAGGACATACTACATATGGCCCATGATTCACCGTATGCTGGTCACCTAGGGATACAGAAAACCTTCGACAGGATTCTTCCATATTTCTTCTGGTCTGGCCTACGTCGTGACGTCACATCGTTTTGCAGATCATGTCATGTCTGCCAGATGGTCGGCAAGCCGAATCAGACCATTCCGGTAGCTCCTCTACGACCCATACCAGCATTCTCAGAACCCTTCAGTCACATCATTATAGACTGCGTCGGTCCGTTGCCTAAAACTAAGGCTGGCCACCAGTATCTGTTCACTATAATGTGTTCGGCAACGAGATTTCCAGAGGCTATTCCTCTACGTAGCATCAATGCCGACAAAATATCTGATGCACTTATCGGATTCTTCACCCGATATGGTCTTCCGAAAACCGTGCAGTCAGATCAGAGTTCAAATTTCACATCGAAGTTATTTCGCCAAGTCTTAGAACGGCTGGGTATTCGTCATGCAGTATCGAGTGCATATCATCCACAGAGTCAAGGCGCACTGGAACGATACCACCAAACATTGAAAAACATGCTCCGTACTTTCTGTTTCGAGCATAACGACGACTGGGATCGTGGTATTCCCTTCGCACTCTTCGCAACCAGAGAGGCTGTACAAGAATCTCTTGGTTTCAGTCCCTTTGAACTGGTATTCGGACACACAGTTCGTGGACCACTAAAGCTGTTACAAGAGACATGGTTGTCATCCACTGAAGACACTGGTCTACTGACATACGTGGAAAATTTTAAAAATAGACTGTATAATGCATTAAAAGTTGTCAGATCTAATCTTTTGCAGGCACAAGACAAGATGAAGGTCTATTATGACGTCAACGCAAGAACCCGTATCTTCCAACCTGGTGATAAAGTTCTCATGCTGACGCCACTGTCTGGTCAACCCCTGAGTGCCAAGTTTACAGGACCCTACGAGGTTATGGCTAAGCTTAGTGAGGTTAACTATCTTGTAAAGACCCCTGATAGACGGAAATCGCAACGAGTGTGCCATATCAATATGTTGAAACCATACATTACCAGAGAAGAACAAAAAGTTGTTGCCTCGGTAAACACTGTTATTAAAGTCGGGAATAATTCACCCGAAATTGAGCGTGAAGTGGCAGAAAGCAAACTGCAAAATACAAAGGCTCTAAAAAACCTAAATGAAAAATTGGCACATTTACCTGATTGCGAACAATCCGCTATCAAAGGTCTAATTAATGAAAATATCCATTTATTTGGAGATGTACCTAGTAGAACTAGTGTGGTTAAGCATGATGTTATTTTAAATGAAAATACTAAAGCTATTAAACAACATCCATACAGGTCAAATCCTATCCAGTTAGAATGCATCCGTAAAGAGGTTCGCTACATGCTTGACAATGACATTATTACACCTAGTAGTAGTGACTGGTCTTCCCCTTGCGTATTGGTACCTAAGGCCGATGGATCCATGAGGTTTTGTGTGGACTACCGTAAGGTAAACAAAGTGACAAAAACTGATTCCTATCCAATACCAAGAATCGACGATCTAATAGATCAAGTGAGTAATGCTAAGTTTGTGACGAAAATTGACCTATTGACGGCGTATTTTCAGATTCCACTGACGGAGAGGGCTCAGGAGATATCATCGTTTGTAACCCCTGACGGACTGTACAAATTTAAGGTCATGCCCTTTGGTATGGTTAATGCACCCTCTACTTTTCAACGGTTAATAAATACCATTACTCAGGACATTCCTAAATGTCATGCATACCTCGATGATATTGTTGTCTTTAGTGACGATTTTAAATCTCATTTAGATCAACTACATTTGTTATTTACGAAATTGACTCATTCTAATCTCACCATTAACTTGACTAAGAGTCAGTTCTGCCATGCAACCATCGAGTATCTAGGTCACATAGTGGGAAATGGTTTGGTAAAACCATTAAATGCAAAGGTTAAGGCTATTCGTGAGTTCCCTGTTCCTGAAACCTGTAAACAACTCCGTAGTTTTCTCGGGATGGCGGGGTACTACCGTCGGTTCTGTCAAAATTTCTCAACCATTGCATGTCCATTAACAAATCTATTAAAGAAGAATTGCACTTTCAAATGGTCTAATGAATGCCACCAGGCCTTTGATAAATTAAAAGATGTTCTTTCTGAGGCACCTGTATTAGTAACACCCAATTACAGTAAACCCTTTAAAATTACCGTTGACGCGTGTGATACAGGGATGGGAGCGGTCATTTCCCAAAAGGGTGATGATTCACTGGAACACCCGATTAGTTTTTACTCTCAAAAATTTGATAAGCATCAAAGAAACTATAGTGTGATAGAAAAGGAACTTTTAGGATTAATCCTGGCATTGAAACATTTTGATTTTTATATCAATGGTTCTCCATATCCAATTGATATTTTAACTGATCATAACCCTTTAGTTTTCCTTTCCAGGGTTAAACAGAACCAAAGAATTATTCGCTGGAGCTTATTCCTCCAAGCATATAATTTAAATGTGGTATATTTACCAGGTAAACAAAATGTGGTCGCTGAGACGTTGTCGCGCATGTAACTGGTAAACCAGAAGATGAAAGTCAGTTTCTCATTAAATGTTTTCTTTTATGTCATTCATTGTATTGATTAACATTTATATTATTGTAAATATGACAATAAATAAACTATGTTTTGAAATATTGCAATATGAGACATTACAGAACAAAACTTCAAATTCTACTAGAAACAATCATACGTTGTAAGGTAAAAGGTAACTATTGCATACAGCAATTGCACACACACCGGTATTTAACTTGAATACATCCACACTTGTGTTTGTTCAATTGATTATTGATGTGTTTTGAAAATTGTTTGTTTCTATGTCGTCATGTTATAATTTGGATGTCTTATTTTATGCTATGTAAAAGCTAAATCAGCTGAGATTATAACATTTTTTTTTTAAATATTCTTGATGTCATAATTGAGACATCATAATAATCATATAATAACTGAAAATCATTAGTTAATGATACAGTGATCGGTTATAAATAAATTAAATTTTCTAAAGAATTATATATTCAATTATTAATCGGTTCCACTTATTTGGGTAATTCATATCAATTCTGTGGGAATTGGTTATTGGTGGTAATAGTTTTCTGGTCAACGTTGTACACACAATAATCATAATTGTAAATATTAATTGATAAATAAATGTTTAATTAATAATCATTGATAGAATAATGTGATAAGGGATTCCATAATAGCGACTTTGTTATTAAGGGATATGTAATATATGGTTCATTTTAATCTTTAAAAGATTGTCCAATAGTCAATTAAATCTTACGAAAAGTTTGGGAATTCGGTTCATTTTATGGGTACTCTACAAAGAATTCCATACTTAACGCTGTCTGTAATTCCTTTGTGTCTTAAGGGGGGGGCGAGTGTTACGAGTAGATTTATTTCCATATTATATTGGTTCTGTTATTATTAACTAAAGTTAAAATGAAATAATCTTAAACCCGAAATGTTTCCGTGTTAGGAATAAAACATGCATATGTCTAGACACTACGTCATAGCTATAAAATACGTCATATGCACGAGGGTGGAATACCGTTTAGTTTTAGTTCTAGTTTGGGCGCTAATGTGTGAGGACTGTTTTTGACCACTTTCTTAAAGATAGGATTACGGCTTAACTCATTATAGAAGAATCTCAACTGATTAAGTTTCATTATATAATACTGGTACATGTATTCTGTGGTATTGTTATATTTTATCATCTCAACTTGTTGGAATAAAATTGTGTTCAATTTCAAACAGGATTGTGGATTTCCTATATATTAAGGTACAGTTTATCTAAATCACTTTATACACAAAAGATTCATATCGCGACGAGTCAAATAAACATCAAATCTAATTCAATAACATCAATATAAATTCTTATACAACCTTGTGAGATCCAAGATGGATATGAATCAAAATAATATATAATAATACATTACTAAAAATATCATCTAACGTCAGTAGCTGATTTCTACGTGACAGTAACCTTATTAAATATCAGAACGGCTATCAATTATCAATTAGTCAATTAGTGTTATATAGGCCTACATATTATTACAGTTCTATATAGATGTTCAGCCTACATAGGCATACATATAGACTCAACACAAATATTAAAAGTCGCGTCGAGTGTGTTTGAAGTTCGTTCGCCAGGTTCCGGCCAAGACCATCGTAAATACTTACGGTGGTCTTGTTCCGGCCCCAGGATGCCACGGAGATACCCAGCGGACACACCACGTCCTATCGACGGGGGAAAATACGTAGAAATCACGAAGGAGCCCTTCGTGTGTCACGTGCGGCATGGGGGCATAGCGGGATTGCACGCTCGGCTGTCGAGTCGATGGTCCTGGGTTCGAATCCTGGTGAAGGGCTAGGTTCTTGAAAATTTCGCTGAGCCTACCCAGCCATGATAAGTATACGACAGTGGGTTGTATTTAAAAGTAAAGCGGCTGGGCATTGTGCGGCAATACATTCTTTTGTATGCCACTGCCACGGATATTTGTATGCCGCTGGTCTTACTTTTTTTTACACACTGTAAATATATAACCACTGAAAGAGGTGGGATCCAGCTTATGAGATTTTGAGTACGGGGAGGAGTTAAAGACTTTTTTTTATAGTCATACATAGCCCCAGACAGAATTATTATTAAAAAATATATATATATTTATTTTCGTTATGTTCCCAAATGGGGGTAGCGCGTTAAGTTAGCGAAGCGAAGGAAAGGGGCTCGAATCCTGGTGAAGACTAGAATCTGTACCCGGGACTGAAAGGTGTCCCTGCTCTGATTAGTACCCGAGATTAGTCGGGATAAAATAAATAGATGGCTGGGCATTGTGCTGGCCACGCCCAAGCAATCCGCTGAAACTGGTGAACGCTGCTTCGCCGGCCCTATGGATCAACTAGGTCCGAAGGGTACGGTACTTTAACTGTACTTCCAAACTGTTACTACACGAAATCTAAATTACTTGCTAGTCGAAAAAAAGAACTCAAGTTAAAAATCCAGATATGTATATAGTATATACCGGTACTTACCCAGCGGGCACACCACGTCGTATTGACGGGGGGAAAACGTGGAAATCACAAAAACAAGTTGAAACCACGTTTTTTTCTCCGTCGATATGACGTGGTGTACCCGCTGGGATATACTTTATACCGTTACCCGGTTCCGGATTAGTGATCTATAACAAAGTGGGCAATTTTGTGTAAATCGCTGAACCCGAATTTATTGAGCAGCAACCTTCCCTTTGATGCGTCTTTACGTGAAAAAAAAAAGGGGGGGGGGCACGGTAGTCGAGTGGTAGCGCGTTCGACTGGGAAACCGAAGGTCCTGGGTTTGAATCCTGATGAAGGCTAAGATTTGTTCTCGGGATTGGAGGGTGTCCATGAGCCTACACAGCTCTGATGGGTAAAAACGGCTGGACCATGTGCTGGCCACACAATCTCTAGTATGCAGTGGCCATTCGCCCGGCCCTATGGATCAATTTGGTCCGACGGGATATTTATTACGTGAAAAATGTATCGCAATTCATTTTGATAAGATATATTCTACACTATTCTATATATAAATATATAGCTCAGTGCACTATTCTACTGTGTAACATATTAGATAGTCTGTAGATTCTCTCTAGTTTGAAATAAAAGACGTTGCGCTTATATTTATATCTACTAAAGTAAACTTTAAATAGGTCTATTTCTTACGCGTATTGTTGCAGAGAGGAAGACATAAATAGAACGAGGGGATCGTGCGACCTTTTTTTACATTGGTTGATATACCAGAGACTATACCAGAGTTGACGCCATTTGCTTTTCTTGTTTAGTGTACCCAGAATTCCACAAAACGGAAACGGAAACGATATTAAATTGTTTTTTTTTTAAATTGGCTTTACACTTTACACTTTTTTTATCTTTTTTTTCGATTTTTTTTAATGTTGCTTGTTTATTTCTAATCATAGTTTTAAAACTAAAACTAGCCTATAATAATAATATTGTATAAACATGAGTAACTAAAGTTTTAAATTGTTATTATTTCAATTGATATCACCAGTTTCCAAAATAAAATAGATCTAGTCTATAGGCTTATAGATCCAATAACTCGGCAAAGCAAAAATAAATATTCGGAAAATATTGTAAAGACCATGACGCCTTAACGAGAAATAGCCTAGATATCGGACAAACTAAGATAACTACACGTCTACACGTAGTCAAAAATTAGCCAACAACTTGTCAACGGCTAAGTTGGAATTTGTAGTTTGTAGACTACCGGTAGTTCTCGATTTTTAAAGGGGATGAGCACGTGTACAGGTGGGTGTAAAGACAGGCTGACGGACAGGTAGACATGACCGACCGATAGGCAGACAAACAGACAGGTACGTAAGTAGGTAGGTAAGTAAGTAGGTAGATGAGATAGATGAGATAGAGATAAATAAAAAAAAACTTAAGATGTACCGGGACTGCACGATCTATATCGCTTCTTTTCTTGAAGTTCTCACACCATCCCCTGCTGGCCTTGAAAGTTTCTCCCTCCGCGCTCATCTCCGGGTTCCGCCTCGTGATGTCCTCGTGCAGCTGTCTCGCCTTTTGGCAAATGAGGGAGTCGCCGAAGGGCTCTCCCAGAGACTGCCTCTCGCCGATCCAGACCGCGAGCATCTTCTCCACCTCTTCCAGCGCCCTGGATCTCTGCTTGGTGAGCACCGTCACCCCTTTCGCCACGTCGGCGCCCATGATGGCCTCCCGGCGCTTCAGTATGGTGCTGATGGTGGACCTGGGCATGGCGTAGCGGGCGGACAGCTCGGCCACGCGGAGGCCCGCGTCGTACTTTTCAACGATCTCCTTTTTCAGCTCGATGGTGGCTCGCGACGTTTTGCGCTTCGGCATGCTTATGCCGTCCACTTGCGTCGAACTCATGATGACCTAGTTTCCTAATCCAGAGAAAGTAGGAAATAACACACACGCACAAGCTAACTCGTAAGAAATAGATTGATATAAGTTTAAAACATAAGCATACACACTGGTTGGTTGCCTACGTTTACAAAATAACAGCACACACGTTCAGTCCTTTGCTTCTCTCTCTCGACCTCGCGAAGTGTGTGACGCGCAACGAAGCACGCGAGCTGTAAGCCGAGAACACACACATTAAAGGAAAAAAAAAAAAGTGGAGTGTCGAAGACCGAGGCGAGGGTTGCCTGCCGAGACATTTTTGTCTCCTCGCAAGCAACACAGTCGAAAACTAAACCACGCGCCACGCTTTTTTTTCTTCTGAAATGGGGAGGGAGAAGTGGGGATTAAAGCCAGCACTTGTCTGTAAAGAGGCGATAGACTAGGCGTTTGAATATTATTCCCAATGTTTAATTCTGAATAAACACTTCGATATTAGCACAAACTGTTTTATAGAATTTTTTTTCTTTAAAGATTATATAACATAATTATTAATTTCTTATCTTATTCATTACTGACACTCATTCTATAAAGAAGATTATTGCGTCCTACGCTCGTCCGTGGTTTGAGTCTAGTCTTGCATTTTTATTAGTGTTTAATAAAGGGATGTTAAGTTACTGGTCTTCCTGGTTTGTTCAGGGTAACCCATTCTATGCCTGGATGCTACTCGGGAAGAATTAGCATTTGTATGCATTTGTTCTCGCATAATGGACAAGGAAAGTGATTTTGTCCTTTTGTTTATCGTTTATCTGGACATTCTAAAATATTGTTCTTGTGTTGTATTTCTAAATTAGATTTAATGTCTTATGTATTATTATTACTTTACTCTTTGTCCTTCTGTCCTCTAGTGTTTCTATGATAAGTTATTTAATTATTGGTGTTATTCTTTTCAAGTCATTCATTTACACATTTTTTTTACAAAATAGTGTACCGGTACATATTTTCGCCCCGCCCCTAAAATTGTTATTGCTAGGAATAATCCAAGTTTTTTTTAAATATAAAATATAGCCCTTCTATATATTTAAATATGATTTCTTTCACATTTTTTATCGCATAAACATGGCAATATTTTTAAAAGGTAAATTTCCAATAATAAATCTGCATCATATAAACACATTTGCAATTATTTGTATGGATCTATCATTGATCTCTTACCAATACACACACGATTAGGGGCCCTGGATTGTGGCTCCACTGGTTACTAATACTAGCCAGTGGTCTGCTTTCAGGTCATTAAATAAAGAATCTTGAAATGGTTTGATCCCGTTGGTTGAGAGGTTACATTTAGTACATACTAAAAGTTTGGTAACTACCCCACCCCACTTCCCACATTGTACTATTTGCCCCAACCCACTTTATACTATCTGATCTTCCCCCTCCCCCGACTTGCACTAATGACTCTTAAGTTGAAATCCTGGCTACGCCACTAAATTGGCAAAGTTACGTCACGTTACAAATCCTAAATCCTGCACTAATAAATATACTACTATTACTAATCGTTACTTTTTCTCTTTCTGGGAGTAATTCTACTTTCCCGCCGTACTATTTCTACATGTCCGACTTGAAACTATATCAATGTCTTGTTCATCAAATTGATAAGAAACGTTGATTATATACGAATAAAAAGATACTACTAGGCATGCATTTTTTATATAATTTAAATACAAGTCTCGTGGGCAAAATAATGTATATATAAAAGATAATGTTTTAAGAATATTGTGTGAAAATTTTTATAATAAAATCAAATACAAATGTATTGATAGAAAGAATAAATTTTAACTAGCAACAACAATGAACTGAAAGTTAAAAAAAAATGAGTAAAATTATCAATGGGGGCCGCCTTCCACCCATAACCCCCCCCCCCCACACACACACACACACACACACCCATCCTTTTTTTCTGCTGTAGCCTGAGGTCACTAATACTTGAATGGGGAGTCGGAGAGTAGGAAGCATTCTACGTTTGCCCTTGCAAACACTACAAGTATCATGGTGTAGGTCAAGGAGTTACGTAATCTCGCCAATGTGCTTTAAACGGATGAAGTTTATAGGGAGGTAGGGGAGACAAGGGAGACATTGATGCCTAAAGATCTAAACAAAACTCCAAGTGATTGTCAGTTGGGCTACCTTACATACATACGTAACTGTTGGGGGTGGGGGGTAGGGGTGGAGGGTGGTGGTGGGGGGAGAAACACCTGGGGCAGGGGATGGTTTACATTTGCGCCTATTTAAAATGTTCGTTTTTGATTATTAGATGACGTTGAACTAAATTACGTGCCGAAGTGTACCTTAATGTTATCCTGCTCTTTTTACCATTTCATGTGCCATTAAAAACCGTTCTGCGTGCCAAGAATGGCACATATTCCATAGCTTGCCGAAACATGGAATAATGTGTAGTCCTACCAATACTTTTAATAAAAACAGTGGATATTATATGATTGCCAATTTTACCGCTTTGCTAGTTTTGCCGAATTTACCTTTTCCAAATTTAACTTTGCCAAAATTACCTTGCCGAAAAAAACACCTTTGCCGAAAATACCCTTACCAAATTTACAGTGATTCACGTCACCACATAGCGACGTTACGGGGAAACGCTACTACACTCTGTTCTAGTTCTAGTAAGTGGCATGTCAAACCATGCTAAATAAAGGCGATGGCCATTTAAAGCAAAAAGGGCTAAAAAAAAAAAGGCTAGTCTAACAAAATGATTTTTTTCAAATTATTAATTTTCGATTTAATTTTTAGCCTATATTTGAAATCAGTGGCGTATCAAGGAATGTTCCACATGTTCCATTGGAACAGGGGCCCCCGCAGAAAAGGGGCCCCCACACATCCCAAAAAGAATTTTTTTAGTGACATCCCCATTCTTTCGTTGAAAATGTATAATAAAATTCATTTATTCCCTCTACAATTTTAAGCACTCCAGTCCAACCAAGATAAGCGCAACAAACAATTTTTATTTTTTTTTATTTTACAGAATGTAACATGAATTAACTGGACTTTTCAGAGGGCTGTGGAAGGCAGGGGCGAGGCCACTAGGGGGCCCTCACATAAATTTGGGAACAGTGCCCCCACAATCTTAAATACGGCCCTGTTTGAAATACGTATACAGATAATAAGATAAAGGCCCTACTATTCTTTTTTTTTCTACGGTGGATCTCTTACAGATCATCCCAGACGACAGTTCGATATACGATCTGGTTTGAACTATATTGTATTCTATACAGAAAAACGGATAGTTTAACCTTATTGGTTGTTTTTTAAATATGATTGAACCTAATTGATTGTTTGGTTTTATATGATTTACCTGATTGGGTCTTTTAACACGTATTAACTAGTTACTGTCATAGATCAAAAGCAGGAATTTAATTTAAAAAAAGGTTACATCATCCGATTGTCTAAGAGTCATTACTATCAAATATTTGAAGGGATATTACTTTCTACAGCAATGTCCCTTCTACGGAGATGCCCCAAACCAGACCTGGCCTCAACTTGTCTCAATGTGTAACTGCAGAAACGGTTTTGGGGCCCAGAGCTAAGCCTTCTGATGACGGCCTTTTTTTTTTCAGAGAGGCAGCATTGACAGTCTTAGCCAGACAAATAAAATAGTCTAATCCATAGGTTCTCAACGGGGGCGTTATCGCCCTCCGGGGGGCGGTGAGAAGCTTTAGGGGGGGGGGGGGCGCTAACGTTCCCGGGGACGATTGGGGGAGGGGCGGTGAAGGACAAGTGAGCGGTACAAACGTACCTGATATAATTAGAACACCTCAGCTATTTGAATCGATTAGTTTTTGAATAAAATGTGATGTAAACGCTGCTAAATATCCAATCTGTTAATATTAATGAAATTTTTATCTCTGTTTTAATGAGATGTTCTTTAATGCATTTAAGACTGTAACATTCCAATGTGGTAATTATAAAGCGGCATAGATACGGAATAATCATACAAACAGGGTAGTTAATGTAATGTTTGAAATAATACATAGGCCCATAAAATTTTTAGTTACATAATTTTTATACAATTTTCAAATACTTTTTACAGTTTGAACAGTTATACATTGTAAGCCATTTTTTTATTCTATTTAAGAAAGAAAAAACAGAAATAATAATATTAGCTCAACTGAAACGGATATATTACCTCCCTTTAATTAAAAAAATGTTTCCACATTTGATTCAATAGTGATGCCAAACAAGGTCTGTTTTCTACTGTAAATATTACTGACAAATTATTATTTCTATATATAAATTCAACATTATGGTATTCATAACATGCTTTAATTATTAGAGGATTAAAATAATTTACGTTAAACAGTTGTAAATAAACATTTCCTGTATTAATTGTTTATCCATTTAAGAGGAGTTTATTTAATATTTTAAACATTAATAATTACAGAAATAATATAATATAGTGCTATTAAATAAGTCTCTTATATTTCTAAATAATACAAATAAATTTGTTTTAGAATTAATTATATTTATTTTTAATTAAAGAAGATGAGCATAAAAACTCGTTTAGCCTAAATGTAATTAGTCTGAATCAATTAATGAGCCCTCAAGTGTAGGTGACCTCTTTGTATGCTTAAAACAGCTTTCATGTGTGATAAAATCTGTTCACAAGTGTAAGTTGAACCAAAAGCTGAAGGTAGAATGAATGCCTTGCAGTTAAGAATATCAGATGACTTTCCTAAGCAGATTCCTTCCATATATTTTCCGCAAATGGGCACATTTGTATGACCATTTTTTAAGAGCTTACAATACAACGCTCTCCATTTTTAAATCGCCAATATTCCACCACTTTAAAAATGATTTACATCTAAAAAGGTTGCAGTAATATCAAACCAGTTAGGCTTGGTGTGTTATGAAAAAATGAGCCCATCAATTTGAAAATCTTGCCTTTGATTAGAAAACTCCAATAAGAATCTATGATGTACTTCTGAAAAAGCCCAAATATCTATCTTAATATAGTCTTTAACATAGGGATGTACATATAGTTAAATATTTTGAAATTGATTTCAAGGCAAGATATCTCCAATCTCATTGCCTATTCCATTCAAGTAGGCCTAGTCATTGTAAATGCAAGTTCAACTCACTGAAATGTGTCAGAAACATCGGCTTCAACAGTCAGTTTTCCTTATTCAGCACCGGAAAATGTTGTTGCTGCTTTTATCAATAAAAATCGCTCTGCGCGCCAAGTTTGGCACCCGTTCCTTTGGTTGTCGATCCCTGGTTTAGAGAACATTGTGAGATTTTATAAAGACATTACAATTTTCTTTTTAACTGGATGAGTACACGCTACTCTACTCACGCTACTTAATGTTAAAAATCAATCTTTACTTTTCGAAAAAAAATACATAAAAATGAAAATCTTTTAGACTACTTGTACTAGAAGTCATTTCGTGCAAAAGAAATTCCTCCAGTGGCGATGGTATGACGTATCGTGGATTGATGTTGTAGTTTTAAAAAGTAGTCTGTTCCAGATGTATTGGCTGTCTACTGTGTGACAACATCTAGTTACTAAAAGTCTTGGTGATTGTCTGTATCGTTCACTACAATATTACAGCAATTTACAAATATGACTAAGTAATGCATTGAATGATTTTTTTAGACAGCTTTGCATTGATACCTTAAATAAATTTATTATTCTTTTTTTTAATTATTTGTATTAGGCCAACTATTACTGTCTCGATATAATTTTTTATTGTTTGCCAATTTTATAATTTTCTTGTTATGCCTTTTTCTATTCCTATATTGCCTATTTATTGTTCTTATTGTTTGTACCATGTGGCAAAATCGATATTGTTCATTGTTCATTGACGAGGACTACAAGCGATGGCTACTGCACACAGAGGTGCATTGGTTGACGAGGACTACAAGCGATGGCTACTGCACACAGAGGTGCATTGATTGACGAGGACTACAAGCGATGGCTACTGCACACAGAGGTGCATTGATTGACGAGGACTACAAGCGATGGCTACTGCACACAGAGGTGCATTGATTGACGAGGACTACAAGCGATGGCTACTGCACACAGAGGTGCATTGATTGACGAGGACTACAAGCGATGGCTACTGCACACAGAGGTGCATTGATTGACGAGGACTACAAGCGATGGCAACTGCACACAGAGGTGCATTGATTGACGAGGACTACAAGCGATGGCAACTGCACACAGAGGTGCATTGATTGACGAGGACTAAAAGCGATGGCAACTGCACACAGAGGTGCATTGATTGACGAGGACTACAAGCGATGGCAACTGCACACAGAGGTGCATTGATTGACGAGGACTACAAGCGATGGCTACTGCACACAGAGGTGCATTGATTGACGAGGACTACAAGCGATGGCTACTGCACACAGAGGTGCATTGATTGACGAGGACTACAAGCGATGGCTACTGCACACAGAGGTGCATTGGTTGACGAGGACTACAAGCGATGGCTACTGCACACAGAGGTGCATTGGTTGACGAGGACTACAAGCGATGGCTACTGCACACAGAGGTGCATTGATTGACGAGGACTACAAGCGATGGCTACTGCACACAGAGGTGCATTGATTGACGAGGACTACAAGCGATGGCTACTGCACACAGAGGTGCATTGATTGACGAGGACTACAAGCGATGGCTACTGCACACAGGGGTGCATTGATTGACGAGGACTACAAGCGATGGCTACTGCACACAGAGGTGCATTGATTGACGAGGACTACAAGCGATGGCAACTGCACACAGAGGTGCATTGATTGACGAGGACTACAAGCGATGGCAACTGCACACAGAGGTGCATTGATTGACGAGGACTACAAGCGATGGCAACTGCACACAGAGGTGCATTGATTGACGAGGACTACAAGCGATGGCAACTGCACACAGAGGTGCATTGATTGACGAGGACTACAAGCGATGGCTACTGCACACAGAGGTGCATTGATTGACGAGGACTACAAGCGATGGCTACTGCACACAGAGGTGCATTGATTGACGAGGACTACAAGCGATGGCTACTGCACACAGAGGTGCATTGATTGACGAGGACTACAAGCGATGGCTACTGCACACAGAGGTGCATTGATTGACGAGGACTACAAGCGATGGCTACTGCACACAGAGGTGCATTGATTGACGAGGACTACAAGCGATGGCTACTGCACACAGAGGTGCATTGGTTGACGAGGACTACAAGCGATGGCTACTGCACACAGAGGTGCATTGGTTGACGAGGACTACAAGCGATGGCTACTGCACACAGAGGTGCATTGGTTGACGAGGACTACAAGCGATGGCTACTGCACACAGAGGTGCATTGATTGACGAGGACTACAAGCGATGGCTACTGCACACAGAGGTGCATTGATTGACGAGGACTACAAGCGATGGCTACTGCACACAGAGGTGCATTGATTGACGAGGACTACAAGCGATGGCTACTGCACACAGAGGTGCATTGATTGACGAGGACTACAAGCGATGGCTACTGCACACAGAGGTGCATTGATTGACGAGGACTACAAGCGATGGCTACTGCACACAGAGGTGCATTGATTGACGAGGACTACAAGCGATGGCTACTGCACACAGAGGTGCATTGATTGACGAGGACTACAAGCGATGGCTACTGCACACAGAGGTGCATTGGTTGACGAGGACTACAAGCGATGGCTACTGCACACAGAGGTGCATTGGTTGACGAGGACTACAAGCGATGGCTACTGCACACAGAGGTGCATTGGTTGACGAGGACTACAAGCGATGGCTACTGCACACAGAGGTGCATTGGTTGACGAGGACTACAAGCGATGGCTACTGCACACAGAGGTGCGTTGGTTAGCAGAAAATGACCGTTTCAATATAATGTAAGAGACTTGGATTCGGTGTTTTTGAAAAGCAAATGCGATTCTTTGGGAGAAAATCAATCAGTTTCTCTAGGTCTGTGAGTTTCGGCAACAATTTTATATTGCATTTTTATCAATCTATTTTGTGGATAGTGGATTTTATGCTAATACCATTTGGTTGTCAAAAAAAAAGAAAAATAAGACAAGCTGCCAATAGTGAAGCGTGGAGACCTAAGGCTTTTGCAACCAAAATTTAAACAAATATATACAAAAATATTAGCAACACACCAGGCAAACGATTCACATTAATATTTGACATGTTTTTAAGCCTCTTGTTTAGGTAATTTTTGATCTATTAATTCTTACAATATGTTTCCTTTTCTGTTTTTTTAAGACAATAAATAAGCACACAAATCTGGTCGGCCTTAAAAAAATTGCAGAAACTATATTAACTCTTTAATTTACAGAGGGGTGGGCAGAGTGGGCTCTAAAAAAGTTGGGGGGGGGTGAGCGGAAAAAAATTAAACGGGGGCGGTGAGCCGAAAAAAAGGTTGAGAACCTATGGTCTAATCTAATTCTTAAGAAGCAACAGAATTGCTGGTCTCAATAATAATTAATTTCTATTAACTATGGCGCGAACTAAAAATGTTAAAAAATTAAGTCCTCACCATTGTAGATGTAACGATCTTCTTTGGCAACAAGGAAGATGATTCCTTAATTAATGGTAAAACCGATGACACTCGCTGCTTCGGACTGGCGTCAGGCTCATCGGGGTTGTCTTCGCCGCTCCCGCTCTGCTCACCAATCTGGTAAGAGATCTTCTTGGCGCGAGCCATGTACCTCATGAGCCAGCCTTTGCTGGCGGTAAAAGGCTCCGGGTTCTTCACGTTCTCCGCCCGGCAAACGGAGTCGTATATCTCGAGCGCCTTCTCCCTGAGCATCTGGTTGTTCAGAGTCGTCGCGCCTCGAGCCGTCTGGTCTGCTATGTGCTCGCTCAGTCTATTCTCCGTCTTCTGCAGGATCGGGCACCGGCGCCGGAAAACGACTTTGGCCGAGAGCGGCATGGAATACTTGACTGCGGCGAGGAGAGCCGGGGCGCTCTTCTTCACACTGCGCACGGTGGACTCGGGCACTCCTAGCTCCCGACCGATGGACGTCGAGCCCTGGCCTGCGTCGAAACGCCGCAGTATCTCCATTTTGGTGGCCAACGTTACTCCTACTCGTCTCCTCTTCACGCGCAGTGTGGATTCAGAAATACGCAACGACATGTTGGCCTTTAATAACGTTGAAAACCGAAACAAACAAAATCCAGTGAATTCCAGTAGCGTGTAGTTACAAACGTATTTAGTACGAGTGTGTAGGCTATGTACTAAATCAACACGGCGATGCCTCGACTCAACGCGGTACTCGGTAAACCACGACAGAGCACGCCGTTAACCGCGCGCGCACTCCTGCGAGACTATCGCGAGACAGGCTAGTCTAGTGCGTTATTGATCCGCGCTAAGGGTTTCGCGAGCTGGGGACAGGTGAATTCTGGGTGCAAGTTTTGTGTGCGATGTGTTGTAGAGCGGCCTCAACACGGCGGACAGTGTTTTCTAGGCCAGGGAATAAAACTAACTCGTAAAACTTCGGGTTCGTTTCGCTCATTAGAGAAAGTTCGGGTTTGGTATAGACACAAGTTCGGCGCGTTGCATAGTCTACTTATTAAATAGTAATGTGGGTCTGTTGGTTTTTCTTGTGTTTTTTTTTTCGTTTTTAAAAACAATATAAAATCTATGTATTTACAAAAAAATCTTCATTTCGAAATGCACTTAATAAGGAAAATACATTTTTTTTTACTTAACATAATAGGTAGGCTACCTATAGTAAATCTATATTCAAATAGCTAAATTACCCTGCGATGGCCGGAGCAACATTTAAGTTTATTAAGCATGCATTGGAGACCAAATGGCAAATGTTTTCTATTTGAAATATATTATAAAGAGAGCATATAAATGTTTTCATCCTCACAAGCGTTTCCAAGACAACTCGTCTACCGACAATTCGTAGAATGCGACACTTGTCTACCGACAGAAAGAAGTTCTACTACGACAACTCTAATGTTATTATCTGAAAGAAATTATGGATAATTCAGATATATGATTACAAATTCTCACCTCTGTCTCAACCAGCAGCGACTTGACCAGCTCGCCGGCACTCGTCTGCGAAAACGTCTCCACCATCGTGCTGTCTTCCACCCAGGTCAAGTGATCCAGGCTGAACCTCTCCACGAACTGGGTCAGCCACGCCTTAGACGCCTTGAACTGGTTCTGGTCTTCGTCGGCCTTCCTGGCCAGGCTCTTGTACAGGTTCTGCGCCATCTGCCGCACAAAGATGGAACTCACGCGCATGTCGTCTGGGATGTTGGACATGACCCAGTCGTTCAGAATCTCTTCCGTTCTGGCCAAGCTGCGGTCACGTGTCTCTAGAACCCCAGGTGCTTGTACCTGCTCCGAGTTCTCGCGGATGGACTGCGAGGTACGTACAGGGACGCCGGACTGGTGCGCGAAGGCAAAAGAGTCCGGTCGGTATTTGTCTGGTTTTCCTGAAATTGCCAGCTTCGTCCGTAAACTCTTGGAGTCTTCGAGAGAATCGGTCGCAGGCTTGGCAACTGAATAATCCGAACCTGAAAATAAAAGAAAAAAAAAGTTCAAATCAATGGGGTTTTTTTTACTTTTAAAAATAATTTAAAAACTCACAAACTTGTCCCAAGACTAGCGAAGTGTGTAAACCTCCAATACGTTCACATTGAGAGCACACCGGCGGGAGAACGCATGGAGTACAGCCCGAAGTTCATTGCACTGCCGAGAGGCTCCGATTCTTGGTGGGGAGGAAGCAATGAGCGCAACAGTCCTTCTCCAACCCGCCATGGTGCCTGGATGTCCAGACCTATAATCTGGGATTTGTGCTACCGGGCAACGGTGCAAGTATACGAGCGAGCCACCACGATAATGACTTCAATAGCCGGAAGTCTCGTGGAGTAGAGACACCTGTAAATATATGTAGTCAGATAGCTTTATTCAAGAGAATAACAGAGGTCAGTAAGGGGGTAAGTAACCTGTCACAGTGGATTAAAACCGAGCAATTGTAAGACAGTAGGCCTACACAGCTGAAGCATGAGCGCTAGTGTTATATTTCTTAACCGTAAGTCTGCCGAATTAACAAGAAAATAGTAACTTGTGGTAATAGTATATCTCAAGAGTACAATATATTTGTGAGCGAGAGAGAGAGAGAGGGGGGGGGTACTCTCGTATATAACTGCGGAATTTTAATTATTACATGAGGGCTGGGGGAGAGGGTCCGATGCTGTTTGTAAAAAGCTATTCGAATGGCGAGTTATACAAACCGATTTTCATTTTTTTTAAATTAAGTTGACCTTTTCTTTTTACTTACAGTGTCTTAAGAAAACTGCTCTCCACAAAAAAAAAGAGAGATAGTCGAAAGAGATGAAAATACCAACCGTTACTATTTACAATTACATGAACAAATTGCCTCATGATATATTTCCGGTTACTGACTGCACTGTTCAGTCAATCGCTCCGGAATCCAAATCTGCATTGGTGTGAAACTTCGCCTTGTTCGTTTAGTAAACGTTCGCGTCGCGTTCAAAACAACATCAACGGCACGCACACATGTTCGTCTTAAAGAGTAGCCTACGTACCATGTTGCGTCTGACAGATGATGCCGCATCGGTTCTTACAACGCTGAAGCCAGCCATTGGAGTATCCGAAGTCTGTTTCTTTTATACCAAGCTCGTTGCCGAACTCTTTGGCCTTCTCCTTCAATACCGCGTCGGTTATTAAGACATTCTTTGAGCCTATGTGTGCGGCCCACCTTTTCAGGGCGTCTTCCAGTTCCCCGTACTTGACAGGCTTCAAACGTTTTGCCGGAAGCGAATGTGCCCCGGCGCTCATCCATTTCTGCTTGTTGGCCAGGATATCGCCCACAGTTCGTCTGCTGATGACGTCACCACAATGAGCACTAAAAACGGCGGCAATTTCTTTATGTGTTTTCGTAGGGTTGTTAGAGTGATATTTACAGATTTCCTTTTTCTGCTCAACGTAAAGGCAAAATAATTTACGCTTTTCCGACATCTTATTCTTCTACAGCTTCGTCTCGCATCTCACATTTACAACAACAGGATGAACACATTAGAAGACGTGGTTGGTTCGCGTAGACCTCGCCACTAGGTGTGTTAAAAAACACACAGTCTCTATGTCATCTAGCAGACTTCGTTCGACGCGGCGGGTTATGGAGAGGAGGAGAGCAGGGTTTTTATGTAATCACAAGCGCGCGTCGTTCACCGAGAGTCGTGGCGAGGGCGAGGTTGGCGGGCTATACGATTTTTTTTATATTATTACAAGCTGAATTCCCCGGCGTCACCCGGGAAAAAATTAAATAGGCCAGTATAAGCTACAGATAAACATTTTATAAACTACAATGAACAGAAAGATATAGATCTAATAATTTTTAAGATATAATTATTATTTACTGAAATATCATTTACGAAAATAATTTAAAATAAATTGTGTAATTAGTTTAAAAATAGACAATGACAAGTCTTTTTATTTAACAAAAGGCCAAATTGCCCGGCGTTGCCCGTGGAGGGACTATCCTTGTGGATGAGAATCGAAAACCTGTCTTCTGCGTGCGTCTAAAATATAATTATTAGATTTTATTTACTGAAAACATTTTAGGAAAACTTTAAGTCCTGAAATTCTTTACAAACTTTGAAAAAAAAAAAGTTATATTAGTGGGGGAAAATAGTAGAAAAGAAAGTTATCTGTTGGGAATCGAACCCAGGTCGCCCGCATCGCTGTCGAAGACGCTAACCACTACGCTATGGAAGACATGTCAGAAGCGAGCTCGCTAAGTAAGATATATCGACAATAAGGTCACGTGTTTTCAAATTGACCATCGGTTTACCGACAAACACGGTCATTATATGGTTCACAGTCACTTAATCCCCAGACACGTACTCCCCGACACTTAATGCTCGTGTCACTTAATCCCCAGACACTTAATCATCCCAGACACTAAATCCTAAAAATGCAATTTTAGATATAGAATTATGAAATCAGATCGAAATATAAATCATAAAAATCACAAAAAAGCTAATAGTTCGATATTCAATGATTTTATTTGTTATTAAGAGTTTGTGAGGTGAGTGTTTTTTTTAATCAGTTTGACAGAAAAGCTAAAGATCGTTGTCTGTTTAGAGTTCTATTTATATTACTTTTACTTGGTAGAGCCACTTGAACAGATGGTGGTAAGGCAACGACTACTGCCGCTTGACATGCGCCCAACATTGTCGTTGCTACAGTCATCTTCTCCTTCATTTTCCCCACTGCGCTCTTTGCAATCGCCTTCTCTTTGTTACATTCATGATTGTGTGTAGACAGCTGATTGACTATTTCACCTTTGACTGTCACTAATGTTACCGGACACTTTAGTGTTTGATGTTTGTTACATCTCCAGTTCATGTTTCCGTTTAAAGACTTCTTTTTTAGCCAGAATTCATATCCTTCATGAACTAGTATATCTCTTCCTTTACTACTTATGATGAACTCTAGAGGCATTACTCTTTCGGCAATAATAGTTCAAGGTCACAGAATTGTCGTTCAAGGTCCACTAACTTTTTTTTTTAATCTAAAGGCTTTGTCGGACTAAACACACGAGATTTATATGAATGCACGTACAGTAAAAAAAAAAACACAAAGATGAACTGATTATCAAAGGCGAAACAAATTGTAGACTAATGTCCAATAAATTAGACCACAAAACACGAAAATGGAAAATCCGAAAGTGTAAACATGCAGAGGTAAAAAGTCCCGCGTATAATATTCAGCGGGTAAAATCTAGACTTGTCTGTCTGTCTGCCGTCCAGACCAATCAAATAATTTTTATCATCAAAGCGAACCCGGCGTACGGCCGTATCAAACAAAGGCAGAGCTGACTGCGAGTTACCACCGGTGGCCAAGTTAAATAAACATTGTCGAGCAATCAAGCCAGGGGGCAATACTGAGATAAACGACCACGAAACTTCATCCCCTTGACCGTTTTATTTTCTTTTATCTTCAAACGTAGAAATCATCAATTGGAATATCAGAGACTAATTAATGTTCTGTTAATTAGTATAATTATAATAGATCGTCACAGGAGGGGGACCTTAAGTCTACCATAAGACAACTGCTAAAATGGTCAGCCATGCACTACCCATTACTTTAAAAAGGATTAAGTCTGGGGATTAAGTGACTCGAGGATTAAGTGTCGGGGATTAATTTATATATATATATATATATCAGTGGCGTACCGAGGGGGGTGCGGGGGGGTGCAGACCGCACAGGGTGACACCCTCTCAGGGTCAACCTGTCAACCTGTTCTATTCTAATTTAAAAAAATATTTTATAGGACAATAAATTTAACTCCGTAGCAAGACCGATGCTAAAAGCAGATGAGATTTATAGAGAAGATAGTAAAAGCGTTTTATATTTAATAAAACAATAAACGTGTTTGTGATTATCATCGTTTTTATTTTTATTTATATCAACCAATACAATATTTTATTAGTCAGCTGAACTTTCACATTTATGGTAATCATTGTCTAAATACTTTTTTGGTACTCAATATGAAGATCTAACACTTAGTAATATTAATGATATTGTGATCTCAGTTTATGTGATCTCAATTTATTGGAGATGTCCTTTTAATTGATGTATTTAGGGCCACAGAGGCTATCGCATTAACGTTGAGCGGAATAGATACGTTGTAATCAAACAAACTGGGTACTTAATGTAATGTTTGAAAATAAACATATAAATTCTTTAGTCATAAAATATTTATACAATTTTCAAATACTTAAAAAAAAAGTTTGTTCATTTTAAAGTTATACATTGTAAGCCATTTATTCTTGTATAAAATAAATAAAAGGAACATACTAAAATCATTAGCGCAAATAAAATGCTGAAATTATCTTCCTTTAATAAAAAAAAAGTTTCCAAATTTGATTCAATAGTGAAGCCAAACAAAATATGCTTTATAATATAAAAAATATTACTGACTTATTTTTATTTCTTTATACGTGTAAGTTGAACCAAAAGTTGAAAGTAGAAAAGCGAATGCCTATCAGTTGAAAATAGCAGATGAATTTCCTAAGCTTAGCAGCTTCCTTTCAGGTGTGTCCACAAAAGGACACATTTGGATGCAACTTTTTAAAAAGTTTTTGAAAGTTTTGCGTTTGGTTAGAAATCTCCGCTTTGAGTACTTCGACGTACTTCTGAAAAAAGCCATAACTATCTATCTAAATATATGCCCTAATATAGGGGTGTACATGTAGTTAAATGGTGTTAAATTGATTTCACGGCAAGATATATGTCCAGTGGTCCTTGTAAATGCAAGTTCAAGTCACTGAAATGTGTCGCTATGTCATTCAGAAACATCGACTTCAACAGTCAGGTTTGCACATTTTGAACCAAAAAAATTTTTTTTTTCATCAATTAAAAAAACAAATACTGGAGGTCTCTCGCGTGCCATTGAAAATCGCTCTGCGTGCCAAGTTCGGCACGCGTGCCTAAGGTTGCGACCCCTGTGCTAGACTACATCGATTCTTTTAATATTCGTAAATACGATTCCAAAGTATGGGTCCTAGATGACATCGAGGCAAAGCGTTATGTGAATACGTTGGTGTGTTGCTATCAGGATCCTAAACAGCTATGGTTTTATAATTTGCAATATTGACTGAAAAAAAAAGGCCCAAAAATATTAAACCCAAACAATGACCTTACATTAACGCATTCCTTACACTTGTTCCCATTTTATAAATTTAAATACAAAAATTCGTTATTGGCCTACAGTGGTTCGCAGCCGATTCCGCCAAAACCACAAGTAGGACTGCACAAGTATTTTGTTTTGTAAATTTCGATACAACCCACATATTGGCTTCGTTATGTCGCTTTGTTTCGCGTGAAGACGTTGTCTAAATCAGCTAATTACTTGTAGAAGTTAATCTTACACATCAGTACCTCCAGACTAAAGACTTAACTCTTGATAAAGTGGTGACCAAGTTAGACGCCTTAAGATTGTTTCTGCACGAAAAGCAGAGTCAATTAGTAAAGCGTGCTATGGAACAAGCACATAAAAAATCAGACCAACATGGGATTAAGATTCAAGAAGAGAATGGCAGGGGAAAAATTAAGAGATGCTGGAATTCCTATGCGAGAAGAAAGCAGTAGGGAGATGCTAGAGTGTATTGATCGCTTTCATTCTGAACTCCAGGTCAGATCAAAAGCGTTTAAGGAAGTTGCATATATGTTTGAGGCTTTTCAGCCCAAGATTCTACTGTTAGCAAGTGAAGAAGAGTTATTGGTGGTGTCCGTTCACAAATTAACCTCTTTCTACGATGAGCTCTTTAAAGAAATACCACGGCTTAGACGACACCTAAAAGCATCTGATATTAACCTTAAATCAAGCCATGGACTGGTCAGTATTAGACATTTTGAAATTCATAGCTAAATGGGACTTCATAGAATCTCTTCCAACACTCTCGCTAGGCTTTCACTTATTTCTAACGGTATGTGTGTCTGTGGCTTCATGTGAACGGATCTTTTCAAAACTAAAGCTTTTAAAAAGCTATTTACGATCCACCTTGGGACAATCAAGACTTTCTGATCTGGCTATGTTATCGATTGAAAGGGAAACTGTGAATAATATTATTATGATATAGATTTTGATGAGGTGATTGAAAAATTTTGCAGTTTTGAAGAGCAGGAAAGGAACAAATTTAAATGAAGTACTTTAATTAAATGTAAAAATGACTAACCGTGCGGTTGTTTCAGTTGTTTATTGCTTTTACTTTCTAATATTAAATTAATAGTGTTATAGTTTTTGTCATTTGAACTGTAGGTTTGTTTTAAGGAGACGAAAACTATTGTGAAAGTCGCGAGGGGGGGGGGGGGCGGTGACACCCAAAGTTTACCGCACCGGGTGACACCAGCCCTTGGTACGCCACTGATATATATATATATTTATACATATATATAGATAGATTTATTTTTTGCAAACGTGCTTTGGTAGGAAGACATCTATTTTAATGCTAATTAATAAATAGATATAGCCAAACAGAGTGGGGAATAGTTTTAATTTAAAGACAAGATGCCCTTTTCGTGTTTTAATATAGCCTACTTTCTTAACTATAGGTCTATGTATTATGTAAGAAAACATTGTAGATTCACGGACACATTCTGGGACTCTATAATTATATATTAAAAGTAGACTTTATCTTCTTCTTCTTCTTCTTCTTCTTGTCCCTTAACCTTGGCGGTCGTTGGGGGGAGCTAATGTACACCGGGTGTCCATTAGTCCTCTCTTGGGCTTGGTAGACTTGGCGGCGCCCATCTCCTCTCCAAGTCGGCGGTGGATTTATGGCTGCCTGCACCGAGGGTCGAACCCCTGATGTAGGGTCGAACCCCTGATGCGGCGCTTGGGAGTCGAGCTCGCTGTCGACTTTGCTAACCAGCCGCCTGACCAGACTTTATGTAGACTACATATAAATTATAATGCAGTACCTTACTTCGAGATCCATTTTCGAGCGACTTCAATCTGAAACTATTACCATAGACCTACTTATATTTTATCTTAAAATTCTTTACCAGTAAATAGTCCTACCGCTGCCGACCTCTCTGCTACGATCTCCCTGAAGACGTCGCTGTGTATGTAGAACAAGTGGTTGTTTAACGAGGAAGTGGTAAAACTCCTGGTTATTTTGCCACCACGCGAGATCAGGGCGCCGCACAGCTTACAGCAGGCCTTGGAGACGTCCTCCTCGTTAACTTTGAAATAGCGCCACACTAAACTCCGCTTCTCCATTTCAGCGCGCGAATAATTGGGTAAGCCTATTCACGTATGCCTGCCTACGTGTTTACTATGTCAAATACGCTTACGTTATTTTTTCTAAATTAAGAATTACAACTGTAAATCCTTAAGATTTATAAAGCTTGCTTGCGACTATTGTCGCTAAATTAAAAGTTTGTGACACACAAAGCTCCGAGCCCCGAGCCCAGTAAATCAATATGTTGTACTCCCTGCGTGTGTCGTCTAGTCAAACGAGCTCAGCACACGAACATACAACAAGGCCTATTCGCTTCGTATTCCGCCAACCAATAGCAGCGCTGCGAGGCTATTCGCCGAACATTAACTAGGTCATGGAAGCAGTCGTGTAAAGAAAGAGAAAGAGAGAGACGGAAAAAAGGGAGAATTTTTTTTAATTAATTAAAGTGTATATTTTTTGGACAATAAAGGCTTTCAAACTTAACACCCCATGGGCCATGGACTTCAGTGTTTACAAAGCAAAATTATGTACATGATTTGCATAATATATTATAACTAATATTATCTTGAGGATAACTCCTTCATTCTTAACCATTCGCTAATTTCCCCGATTATTTCCCTTGCATCTCTAAATTTTATATTTTTTTGTTCAGTTCACGTTCGCGCAGTCCCTAAAACGGGAATATTTTATTTAACACTTTTGAACCAAAATAACATTTATTACTCTTATTTGTTTATTAATTCATTAAAACAGACATAATTTTGATTTTTTGAACACAACATTTTAGTACCATCTCGTTCAAAAAGTTGTGTAGGCTACAGTAGGCATAGATATTTCTAGAGTTAATACGCTTTTAACTTTAGCTACCAAGATTTTATAGAAGACAAATAAAACATATCAAAATCAAATCTAATTCAGAATAGTTCAGACAAAATTAATAATACCTGAATACGGTACGATTGAGTTGCTAATAACTTAATAAGCCAAAGAGTAACTCTTACTGGACTTAAAAGATTGTGAATATTTCATGTTTATTTCCCTTGAGTTAAAAATTGTTGATTAGCGATTGTTATATAAGTTCACATATTATTATCTATAAAGTAAAAATACTTGCGCATAGGTAAAAATAAAATTGGTACCGGTATTAACAACGCTTGCAAAGCGTATGTCTGCTGCGTAGGGGCCTGCTGCTTACGGGGCTGACTGAAATTTCGAGTAAGAAATGTAGTCATTCAGGTTAAAACTCGTTTAATTTATATTATATTCAAAACTGAGTACCGGTAACTCTTACAAACACTAAGGTCATTCGAATTATCTCGATTACCGCCCTTGCACTATGAATTGCTTTATTAATTCAATGAATATATACCTTACCGTATTTTTGTGGTATAAAGTATAAACTACCCGGTAGTCTGCATTCTGAAGTGTAGCTAACATTAACAGTAGGCCTACTAACAGTTAGATCTAATAAATAATTGAGTTGAAGATTAATTTAATAGTCATACTGAACCTCGGTACTTCATCAATATCATAGTATCATAGTGTTTAAATGTAAATTGTAAACAGAGAGAGCTATAATTGCTTTGCCATTGGCCAAAATCTACGAGTGCACAAATATATATATATATATATACTGTGACTCAGATCGGAAATTACCCATTATTAGCTTCGCATCAATTATTGCAGGAATGCCAATTCGCTTGATGACATCACCGGTACCAGTCTAAGTAAATATATATTTTCTTTTTTAACTGGCATACAAAGGTTTATTTTGTTTTCAAACAAATTGCCATTTTTTATTTTTGGTCCTCCTGGTGGTGCAAATGGTTAATGAAGCAGATGTTCGCCAATTTACTTAAGACCATGGCATAAAAGGGGATTGGGTGACCAGCCCAAATGTATACCCCCCCCCCCCCCATGCGTGTGGCAGTTACTCCTTTCCGGATTGACTCAGTGACACATAACTTCATTAATTATTATAATTATGCCTTTTGTTTGTACATTCGTATTATTTTTTTTCCACCTTATCATTATCAGACTAATTTACTCTTTATTGGTCAGAAAATAAAGAAATTTAATAAATAAAATGATTAAGTATTTTTATCGTTGCTTTTTAACGCCCCTTTTTCAATATAATTAAAGCCTCTAAAAAATGGAATTTCTTAATTCAGGTTTAATGGCTCATTAGTTAGTTAATTGTATTTTTTTTTAAACAAGTAGGCCTATACAAAGTTATATTGTAGTATGTTTCGTTATTTATTTCAGCTAAAGGCGTTCATTTAGGCTTCAGCAGTTTTAGGAGCAGTATTTGTCGAGCTCCCTCCCTTTTGTATGTGTGTGGGGGGGGGGAGGGTCAGTATTACTTAGTATTAGTAAGTTAGTATTTTACAAGTCGGCAGAACTAACTGTTGAAAATGTTCTGTTGTGGACCAGTTAAATGTAAAACCCGAAAGGACAAGAGTGATACTTTTAGTGATAGTCACTGATAGTCCACGTGCGTAATTTCTGGGCGGGAAAGAGTACATATAAAACAAAAACAAACAAATAAATGCATACAGTACCAACGTATAATTTATATAAAACTTAACTAGACTAGACAAATAATTACTACGAAAAAAACATTTAGACCGCCAATCAGTAAACAAAAAAACAAATAAATAAATACAAACATAACATTTATATCCGTAAAACAAACAAACAAATAAATACAAACATAACATTTATATCCGTAAAACAAACAAATAAATACAAACATAACATTTATATCCGTAAAATAAACAAATAAATGCAAACATAACATTTATATCCGTAAAATAAACAAATAAATACAAACATAACATTTATATCTGTCAAACAAACAAATAAATACAAACATAACATTTATATCCGTAAAACAAACAAACAAATAAATAAATACAAACATAACATTTATATCCGTAAAAGAAACAAATAAATACGAAAATTAACAAAGTAAAATTTTTTATATTTTATTTTTCGTTTCAATGGAAACAATATGATTTTTTTTATCTCAACATCAACATTGTAAAAGAAAAAAACAAAACAAAATTATTTCTATCGTCAATTTGTACACCCAATTGCATTGATAAGTTGCACTACATGACACTGTGTATTCAATTAATAAATTAATTAAGCAGTAATTCAAACAGCTTTCACGCTTCTCTTTGAACGATTGTGTGAAAAACAAATCAATCGCCATATTCACCAATAAATAACATTCCTTCATACAATCTTTCATTTGAAAAAAAAATATATAATGTAAAAATGTAATAATTTTCCCCTGACTCACGCTAAGCGAATTTTCTTTTTTTCTACTAGCTCACAAAATTTAGGCCAAATTCCTAAGTCATTGTTAAAACTGCGACGAGGAGTGGGGAAAAAACGAAAAAACCTGGCACAGATTTAGCAATGCAGACATTTTCTACTAGTTACTAGCTCTCTCTTTTCATTTTCTACTTCCCCCAACGCCATTTTCAGTTTTATCGCGAAGCTCGCCTGGTGATGAAACGGGCCGTTTTCGACTTGGCCGTCAGCCAACGTTTATTTTTATTCTTTCCCTATTCTTCTGGCTGGTAGGCGGGCTGCAAAAAAAAAAAAAAAAGCTTGGCTATGTGGAGGGAGGGTGACCGTGGGGTGAACTCGCTATCGATCGTGACGCGCCATAACCTTGGGAGAGGCTAAACCGGTCTGCGTGATGGAAAATTACCAAGCTACAACGTAGGGGAAGAGGCGGGGCAGTGGAAAAAAATCCAGCCCGTTGTGTGTTGCTCTGAAACTAGGCCGAATACCGTAATACTTTCTATTTTTTAGCAGCCTAGAAATTCAAGTTTAAATAAAATTAAGCAATCACAAAAAATTGTATACACACACATTTTTTAGTCAAACAATAACAATTAAAAAAAACAACACTTTGTGTTTCGAAATAAAACCACATATTCCCAAATAAACTGGGATATTTAACAAAACAAAAAAAGCCTTCTTAAACCAACACTTTTAAAGCAAGCAATGGCTTGTACAATTTCGCAGAGATCTACCACGTGGACGAATTTAACCTAAACAAAAATAATAATTCATGCTTTCCGACATAGTCGCCAATAAATACATTCAATCAGAATAATTTATCATTGTAAATCAATTCAATTTGCAGGCGCTCTCCAATATTTATAATATTTACATTATTCACAAGATTTAACAAATATCATTCTTCGACCTAAACCTCTGGTCATATTGGGCGGGAATCGGTTTTTCACGTACAGAGTTTTCTAGAATATTTTTATTTATATGCTGCCCTTTCACTACTTTTATTTTAAAGTTAACTATACACTCCCCTTCATATGTCTATTTTAATTATAATTAAAATATACCCTACCAAATTTAACTAAACCCTGACAAAAAATGACATTTTGTAAGAAATTGTTTTTAATTTTTTTAAAGTTATTTTTATGTCAGCAACAAACCAATTCCTAAGAAGCAATTGTTGCAGCTAATTAATAAGACTAGATGTAATAATTCAATTATGATAAAATGATTTTATATAACTCAAAAAAGTGTCTATTTTAATGCATAAATTATATAAATAGTACAAGCTAAGAGTAAAAACAAAATTCAATAAATTATGAAGTCAATAAATTATTAAATATAATTATTAAGCGTATAAATCTAATTATTTCTAAACTAAAAGGAAATGCAGTTGATATTAATAATTTAATAAATAATTAACATAAAAAAGTGACTTTTTTGTTTCGTTGGATACAAGCACACCAGAAAGAAATAATTTTTCTTTTTAAAATTATTATTCAAACAAAAAGAAAGGTATATTTTAGGAATACACAACAAAATGCAACAAGGTAATAAATAGAATTTAAAAAAAAACAAATTACAAGGAAGGCAGAAAACTACATGTGATATTGGAATGTTATTAACTTTGGTTAAATATGTCAAATGCAGTAACTAAAACTTACAAAAAAAAGTGTCATAATATAATTTTAGAGGGATGGGTGGGTAGAAATATTTTTTTTAACTTTTTTATCATTTCCAAATAAGGGGAGGGGAAAGAGGGGATTAACATTTTTTTTAAACTTATTATTATAATATTCAATACACATGTATTAAACTTAAATGCTGTAAATTAAGAATAAAACCACTAAAAAATCTCAAAGCTAATATTCCTAAAACAATTTAAATAAGGAAGTAGCCTAATTCAACAGGTTGTAAAGGACTAAAATTAAATGACTCATATAATAAAATAATATAAAATTATCTGGATCAATCAGTGTGTTGTCATCTTGGAAGCGCTTTAAAAATATACATTTTACACTTTTTCAGAATGACAACAAAAAAATCCATAAAATCATATCGTCCTTCTGTGTAGACGTGGCATTTTATGGTCAAATGCAGTGGTCATTGGTATTCTTTAATACTGCTGTAAAATAGTCCAGAAAAGAATGGAAAAAGAAAGCTCCAATAAATAATTCATGAAGTACCAGGTAATCCAAAAGGTTTGATTGGTCTAAGCGAGATACAAGTTCAATTTTTTTAAAGTTCCTTAAAAGTAATAAAAGTCTTGAAAACTTGATTTTGATTTTTGTCCAATTTTCTGCATACATTTTTTAAAAAAGTGCTTTAATTTGAATTGAACAGGCATTGATGAAATCTGGCAGTGTACAGTTGGCTATGCTTAGGCGAGAGACCCTGGTTGCTGTCTTGCTCCGAAGACATATGACCATTTCACTTCCGCTGTAGGTAGTGATGACCAGGAAGTAATGGGTTGGTGAGGCAAGAGGAGGAGGAGGCATCAGTCAAACCACCTTTGGTGTGGTCAATTTTGAGCCAGAGCCCATGACATTCTGAGCCAACACAGGCTTCACCCCGACTTTGTGATACTCATCATTTTTTGAACACTTGCTTGGGTGGCGCATGGCGGTGTCCAGCGCCCTCATTGAAAGAGGGGGTAGCGAGGTGACATTCTTTTTTAAAACATAAGAGGGAATACGGTAAAGTAGTGTTTTTTGTTAAGTCACCACAACCATATTCCTCCGAACCCAAATCAAGATTCGCTGATGCTGCCGTCGCTGCTGGCAGAATCATGTGTGTAAGAATCAGAGTCTTCGTCGTCGTCCTCCTCTGGGCTCTCCTGGATTGGGTCCAGGTTGCTCATGGCGGAAATGGTCCTCTGCCTCTTCTTTGGGAACATGGGTTTGGTTTTCCTCTTGGACTTCAGCCCCGCGGCGGCCAGCTTGGAGGAAGCGGCCGACGAGGACTTGGACTTGCTCGTCTTCTTCCTGATGTAGTTGAGGATGGTGTTGAAGATGCCTTTCTTCTCGCCGTCATCGACTTTGGTGAGGTCTTCTTTGGCCTGGGCGAGACCCAGACAGCTGGAATGGCGTTTTGATTCCGTGGGGTTCATGCTGCCCGAGGTCTTCATGTTGGGCAGCGAGGTGCTGAAGTGCTTTGGGCGCGCGACCCTGGACTCGCACAAGATCGGGTTGCTGTTTGAGGCGGTGTCCGCCTGGATGATGTACGTGTACGTGGTCCCCTGTCTGTCCCTGAGGGTCACTTTGTAGGTTTTCATGTCGCTGGACTTGCTCTGTTTCAAGTCAGCCTTGTCGGCCTTTGTCTTCTTGGCAGCCTGTCTCTTGAGCGGCTGCTTGACGAAGGGCATGTAACCGTGAGTAGCGTTTGGATACATGGCCATAATATATGTCAACAACAAAGTTAATAAATAAAAACGTTTATGATAAATAAATCCGAAGTAGAATGGAATCACAAATATAATATTTTACAGTCCTTGCTTAGAAATACAGCAATGAAATGATCACAGTAGTAGAAGATCCACGACTTATATAAGTACCAAAATATTGGTAAACAAATACAGTCCAAAACACAATGTTTTGTTTATACGGAAAAATAAAATCCCCGATATTTCTGAACAAGACTGATATCGTTCCCTGACGCTAGTTGTAGTTGTGCTAGCTGTGGAACTTCCAAACATACACTGAGCGCAAACCGTCTCGTAACGGCATCTATAGGCTTGAAAAAATGTGGGCCAATCGCGTAGCGCTTGGCAAACTTTCAATGACGCTAGAGCAGGCAGGGATGGGCGCTACCATTATTAAAGGGGTAGAAGCCTTTTAGGGATGAAAACATTTGAGCATGTTTTATATATTATTTATCAAATCTTTTAGATAACATTAAAATTCAAAGCGTAAAGATACTTTATTAAGAAGTATACTTGCTTATGTTAAGCTTTTATAACGAAATATTTTGAGAAAATATTAGTTTACATCTGAATTCCCAATGTTATGAAAATAATTTCTACACTTTTTGAAAAGTGGAACAGCCCGACACATATTAAATGAGTTGGGATTTTGCCAAAGTCATTCCCGTTTCACGTGGAAGTACGTTCAAGTTGTGGTCACATGACCCTTATCGTAAAAAGCGGCAGCCAATAGAAACGTAGGAGAAAATAACAGGCCGTCAAGTCATGAATTGACAATTAGTGTAGTCACGAGTTGTGATGAAACTTTAAAAAATGTAAACAAACGCATTTTATGACTCTTAAGATATTTATAAACAATAAAATATGAATTATTTTTATCAAATGCGCTACTGTGTACGTTAAGTTTAAAAATTAGTCATAGTAGATGAGAATAAAGGTCTAAAAAGTCCTTTCCAAACTACTGTTTTGGTTATTTTCTCCTTTCTTACAATGCCCTTAAAGTCAATGAAAGTTGTCATGGCGCCAAGATATTTCCCGCCCTCTTCCCCCAAGTCGTGCGCGTTCAACTCTTAAAACAGCTTGCATGGTCGTCTGCTCTCAGTGTTAGTTTAACGAAATGGATGAATTTGGTTATAATAAGCATGCACCTTTTACTTCCTTAAATATACATTATATGGATCTATATATTATGGTTTTTAGTGTTACAAATAAATATTCTATTTTATAAAGCTTCTAAGAGCGGGGTGTAAGTCATCTTGGGCATTAAAAATTGTATAGGCCTAGATTCTAATTCTAAATACAAATATTGCTGTTTATACGGGGGAAACATTTACAAAAAAACATTTTTCTATGCTTTATCGAAAAGTATGTATAAAAACAATGTTTTTACATTACCTTGTATAGATTCTAAGATAACCTAGAAACTCTAACTCTAGTCGTGTTGTTGTTGTTTTTTTTGTGAGACATAAGAAATCTTTTCTTATAGGCTACATTACAGACGCTGCTTCTATAAAGAAGATTATTACGTCCTAGGCACATTTGTGGTTTTAGTCTAGTCGTGCATTTTTAATAGTTCTAGTGTTTTAAATGATGTTAATTTACTGTTTTTCCTGGTTTTGTTCAGGCAATCCATTCCATGCCCGGATGCCACTGGAGAAGAAAGAGTACTTATAATAAAAATATGCATTTGTTCTCATATAATATGGAAAGTGTTTTTGTCCTTGTGTCTATCTGAGCATTGTAACAGATTGTTTTTGTGCTGTAGGCCTATTTCTAAATTAGAATTCAATGCCTTGTGTATTATTACTACCTATAGGGCCTAATGTATATTATATTGTATAATAGTATTAGTATCGTGAATAGGAGATTTATTCCGATTTTGTTAAGACTAGAGAGTGGAAAAGCCAAATACAAATTTATAGGCCTATAACCTTTTTCTTTCTTAATTTGAGGCGCTACAAATGATGCAACATGTTTTTGAAGCCGCTTATTCTTTTCAATTTGATCATAATTATTGTAAATTTCTTGGCGTGTTCACGTGTGTTTAACACACCGTTAGTACCATGTTACAAGCTTATAATAATATTATTGTTTACACTTTAATACTCTCTTTTGTCTTAATTAAACGCTCAGATTTTAACACAAAACAATGATTCCTGTTAATTTTCTCCCATATCGTACTTTGACCTGCCATTTTCCTCCCTAGCCCAGCCCCTCGTCCAATTCATTCCAAACCAACCCAGACGGCGGAGGGGAAAAAAAATTGAGAAGGGGCAGAAGGGGAAAATACCGGGATAGGAGGGGGGGGGGATTGTGCCCTCCCCTCCTTCCTCTCTCGCAAAGTTCACGCGGGAAACGTAAAAAGAGTTATAATATAGCGCTTCCCAACACCTCTTTTTTTTTTTTCTTCTAGCCCTCCACCACCGACTCCCACTTTGAAGCTACCACCAATTTCCCCCCCCCCCCCCCCACGACGTTCCAAAGGTCGTCACTAAGGTACCTCGTGCGGCACAGGAGGAGAAAATTTCAAACTTTGAGTATTCTTTGACATTTTAAGTACAAAATTTAATTCTTCAATGGAAAAGAAAAGCGCCAATCGTAGCCCTGTAGACTAGACTCTCTAGTTGTAAAATAAAACACCCCAAAGTAAGGATTTGGTAGAAATAATTTTACTTTTTTTTGAAACACTAGGGTTTGTGTGAGGATTAGGGGAGTCAGTTTACTGTGACGGACTGTGACTGTGTATAATATAATATATTTAAAATTCTGTTAAGCTTTTGACTGTTCCCACAAAGACTGTTATAGTTTACAACAAACTATGTGTCGTTAGAGGGCCGAATCTGATATAAATGAACAGTTAATATTGGTGGTAGGCTATAAGAGAGTGTGGAGCCGGTAAAGGACCCTAGCGGGCCAGATTCAGACAGCAGGGCCGTGGTTTTTGAGGGCGACGGTTACAATAATGTCATAGCTGTGGCTTATTGTAACATTCGTCCTGGGGGCAGACTGATCGACCGACCTAAAGGTTCATTATTGAAGCGCCTAAATATTGTGAGTTTTACTGTGAGATATTATTTTCTATGTAACGAGCGCTAAACGAGGGCAAAGTTAGCTTCCCTCGCACAATCATTTGATTGAGATCTGATAGAATTTAAAATAAGTAAATAAAAACAAAAAAAAGATAGAATAAAATGAGTCTTATGGAGGCCTACATGGGCGGATTTAAAAAGTAGGGGGGGGGGTCTTAAATTGAACACTTGCTCCCCCCCCACACACACACATCCATTAAGCAACCTATGTTTACCTTTTTTGTAAACAAATGTGTGCCGTTTTCAAAACCAGTGCTAGGTTTACAGGCGTGTATATGTAGGCCGAGATATTATGCTAAAGAAATGTTTAAGGGATAGGCTCGAAAAGGAAAAAAAAATCGCCAGAGGAAAAAATCCGGTTTCACAGCTCCTGTTGCCTTTGGTGGGCTAAACTTGCTATAGGGCCTAATGTATCAATGTAAGAAAGAATGCGCCCTAAGACGCCTAATGCACTACTAGCGCATGGCCGTGGCTACAAGCAACACATTAGCAACCGAACACACCATCACGCGCAAAAATTTAAAATGTCGTTTCCAGATTACAAACAATGAAAAATATATTGACTAGCCTATATGAATGAGTTGTTTATTTTCTTTTGTAGGCCCTATGGATATAATGGAGGTTTTATTGATATTTTCAAAAGCTAAAAACAGAAACGAAGAGACCCAGACGACACCCGAATTGAAAAAATTCATGGCCCGGTTGTGCCTAGTGGGAACCAGCTCTATTGATCGTCTGTATTGATCCATGCTAAACAGTGGCCAAAGGAGTACACACACACACCCACACACGCACACTCCTCGTGTTCAGGCTCGGTGGATGATGAAATAGCTTTAGACTTGTGCGCAATTCATTTCTGTCCTGGCCCTCTTCTACGTTTTGAACCCATTCAAATTTTTTTTTCCTTCGTTAGGTTACCTAATATAAACATACCTTTCCTCAGTCTCACCCTTTTTTTCCCCTCCCCCTATTCGTATTCTTAAAGTTGTTCATTGAAAGGTGTAGATGTCACAGCTTTCCCCTCCCCCTCCCCTCTCTCTCTATGACGCATGACCCACCGTGTGAGGCCTTAGACTGCCTTGGGAGTCATTCACCTATCTATAATCTATATCTTCGTTTTTTTTTTGGTTGGTTGGTTGGGGCGGGCAAGTGGAGAGGTGCAATTTGTGTGTGTGGTGTGTATGTCTACAGTGCGCCCACGTGTATTATTGTGTATTTGGGTGCGCACTGAGGCACATCTACACACGTGACGCCGTATTGTTGTTATTATTGTTTTCACTTGAACGAAAAGTTTGTCTTCAGGGAGTTTTTTAGAAACTTCTCCACACTGATCTATGTGTTAGGCCAATGCCGGACAGCGTTTTGTTGTATTTTCTTCTTAATTCCAAGAAGAACGTTGGAATGTGTGTGTGTGTGGGGGGGGGGGGCTGGATTTGGTAAGGGAGGGGGGTCATTTTGTTAAGTTTATTTATAGGCCTGAAATATATAAAAAATGGGTGGCGATCGACAAACAGTAAACCGCGCAGATACGTGGAAACCACGAAGAAATCACGTTTTTTTTTCACGTCGATACGACGTGGTGTGTCCGCTGGGGTAAAGGTGACAGTAAAACAACATCAACAAAGATGTCGTATAGGACTTAAACATAGTATACGTACACAGTAATGACATCCCTAATAACTGTCTTAATTCTGTAGGCCTACGTTTCTTTGATGTAGCCCCCACCGAATCCATTAGCTTTTACATAAACTTGTTACGTAAACAGTCCCATGGTCAATAAGTTCATAATATTAAAATGAGTAGCCTATCAACCGAAATAGAATTTTCGGCCATTGCTGTAGAAATTGTACAAAAAAGAAATATCTCAAAATCATTGTTATGGGGTTGTTCATAAATGACGTCAGTGGAGTCGCGTGAGGATAAAAATAACCCTTGAAAATTACATGTTTTGTTTTGCCTATTTGCTCTAAGCACACTACTAGTACGGTCTCCTCATTATCATAATATCTTATGTTTATCTTATACAAGATATAACATTTCTTTATCTGATGAGATATAATATTTCTTGCATCTGGTTATCTGTCTTCAATCGGCGTTCCCACCTAGGCCCGAAAGTAAAGTATCCCGTTGGACCAAATTGAGCCTTGGGACCGGTGAAGCAGCGTTCGCAAGTTTCTGCGGCCACGGCATTCTAGGGGATTGTGTGGCAAGCACAGTCACCTTTACTTTATCCCTACAAAAAGTCATGTACCCATCAGAGCTGGGTAGACTCAGGGACACCTTCCGGAAACGGGAACAGATCCTAACCCCCACGAGTGTTTAAAGTTTAAACCCAGGACCACGAATGTTTAAAGTTTAAACCCAGGCCCTTCAATACGCCACAAGAATGCGCTGCCTCTCGGCCAACGTGCCACACTGAAACGGAATAGAACATAAGCTCAATTATAGAAATGGAAATTAGACCCTAAAGATCTATGGTCTATATAGAGTATAGTTTTACTCACCCAATTTCGCAGACTTTTCACTTGGTTCTTCGCAGTCATCAGCACCGGCATTGGAGTCTTCTGCAGAACCTTTCTCCTCCGCCATCTTGAGCACGTGGGCCCGACCTCTCCTCAGAAACCTGACGTACCAGCCGTGGCTGCCTTTGAAGGACAACCCCTGCACAGTTTCGTCCCTGTTCTCCACGGCGCGCTGCTTCAGCTCGTTGAAAATGCTGACGGATTTCTCCTTCAGAGTCTGGTACCCGAGAGCCGTGATCTCGTTCCCGCCCTCGTCGAGCCACGCCAGCAAACGCTCCTCCATTTTCTCCATCAGCGGGTGCCGGTTGAAGGATACCACCTGGCTCCTGTCCAACCCGTCGATGGCCCTCGCGGCGTGCAGAATTTTCTCTTTCTGCGTGTAGATTGTGCGAACGGTGGACGCGGGGAGCTTCAGTGCACGCACGATGTCCTTGTTTCGCTCCCCGCGGTCGATGCGGTTGATTATGTCCAGTTTTACGCCGAGCGAAACGATCTTGCGATTTCTCGCTTGCGGTGGCGATACTATGGAAAACATCGTGACCTACAATAATAACAAAAATTTACGAAAGCGCTTTTAACGTAGCTGAAAATACACAGACACACGCTGAACTGAACCTTGCGACTGAGCCCGGTAATGCGCGAGGCGGGAACCTAACGAACAACTACTGGGCCTCGTGACTTGACGCGCCGCGCCCAACCAATGCCAAACCGCTTAGCGTTGTTGTTTTTGTGTGTGTGCCATTCGTAACCCGCGCTCTGCTCTTCGCAGAAAGAAAAACTCGCGTGGGATCAACTTTCTGTCTAGAAAAATAAAAAAAGCCGAGAGAGAGAGAGAGAAAATATGAGACGAATTTATTATATTCTTGTTTAATTATATTTTTATTATAGTATATTCTTTTATATTATATTTTGTCCTATTCTATTTTATTATATTCTATTGTTTCTCTTGTATTCTGTTATGATTTGTAAAACCTCTTGCCATAGGCCTATTATTTTGTTAAATATACATAATAATATATGTTTTTGTGTGTGTATGTGTGCATATAACAAGTAAAAAAAGTAATCATGTCTAACCAAATTGATCCATAGGGCCGGTAATGTAAATGCAGCGCTGACCAGTTTCTGTGGCCACGGCATACTATGGGATTGTGCGGCTGGCGCAATTCTTTAGCTGAGCTGGGTAGACTCATATATAGGAAAACTAATGTCACTCAATGTGTACATGAACTCATTGAACGTTTGAACGCATGTACTTGTTTTAAAAAGAAATGAAAGTGACGTTTAAGAAACTTCGTTACAATGATAGAAATACCAGAGTATTGTGAATCTATGTGCAGGTGGGGATAATGACCAAATTTGTTTAGTTCTTTTTAACCTTTCGGAAGCTGACACATACGATAAGGTAATTCCCGCCCCCCCCCTCCCAATTTAACCAGTGACCCTTTCTTGCTAAGAGTTGTCAATATTCTATAGCTCTCTGATCAATATACACAAATTATGTACAGTTAGATTCATTATTCGATACACTCCTATACTTTATCTTTTCTTTTAAAATAATGTTTATCATTTGTCGCCCTCGTTTGGATTGTTGCCCTCGCAATGAGTCTCGTGGAATGTGAGAAGATTGTATTTCTACACTCGAGGCCCAACCCTAAAAAATGTTGAAGGATCATTCACAAGGCCAACTTGTTTGTTTACCAATAATTGCATATAACAACAAACGTACACACACAACACACATCGCACACACACATCACCCACACACACACATCAGACACACACAATCAAGGGTGCAGTTGTATTTGTTTACATTTCTTTTCACATTGAAACACTTTCGGTATCAGGAAATAACACAGTTACCCGGATGCTCACCACAATAACACAACAACGTATTATTATTATAATGAGTCTCTCGTCTACATGACAATTGTGCATCCTGTTCACACACTAGGTACGGTACTGTGTGTATGTATGTATGTGCTTGGTCACGACAGGATGTAACGACACACTTAATGACAGTGTCAACATAGTCCCCTTTACACTTTACACCAATAGGCCTACTTATATCTTGCATCTTCTATATTATGGTCACATGGTAGAATCTAGGCCCCACGAACCAATGAAAACATTCAAAAACACAACAACAAACAAATTCATAACAAGAACTACAAGGCTCATTACTATTTGAATATTCACACAAAAAGTTGAGTCTGTTTGGTAATTCTAGTCACATTATAGAAAAGAAGGGCAAGAAGCAGAGTAAAATAGCAAACATTGCAAATTTTACTTAGGAAGTAAAAAATAAATGATAAAGTATTATGGAATCCACGTATTGATTAAGTAATAAAAAAAAATGAAACAAAACATTAGGATTCATAAAAAGAAACTTTTACAAATGTAATAAGAACATAAACCTCAAATGATATCTTAAATTTACATTAGTTAGGCCTAAACTAGAATATGCATCTTCTGTAACTTCATCAACTAACGAAATGATTAAAATATTAAGAACAAATTCAGAAAACAGCTGCAAGATTCATTACTAGCGAATATTCACAACTGAAAAGAGTAAAACCACTTGTTAAATCACTAAGCCTAGAGACACTAGAGGAAAGATTGGCAAATAGTAAAATAGTAACATAACAATTAACCCTTACAGTCCCGGGCGCGTATATAACGGGACTGAAGATATTCATGGGAAGGTATGTCGGTACGGGAAGGGTTAAATACAAAACTGTAAGAAAGATGCTTCACTATCGAACAACGTAAGTCGAAAATAGATACTTTTTTTGTTTACTACCGCAAATGAGATGGGGCACGGTTCGCGCGTTCTGCTGGCGTACCTAAGGTCCTGGGTTCGAATCCTGGTGAAGGCTAGGAATTTGTTCTCGGGTCTGGAGGGTGTCCGTGAGTCTACCCAGCTTTGATGGGTACCTGATGGCCACACAATCCCCTAGTAATTCGTGGCCACAGAAAAAGGTGAACGCTGCTTCACCGACACCATAGATCAATATGGTCCGACTGAATTCTATACTTTTACTTAGTTTACTTTGCGTATTTGATATCATTTTATTGGAACGTGGATTTGTCTATATTGACAGATAGTAAAGTAATTTATTGATGTATGGATGGAAGAAAATACTATAGGGGCTACACTAACAAAACATAGATTCGGGCAGACAGAACTATTTAGGCATAAATATTGATACATAGATAACTTGATAGATTATAGAGGAAACATAGATACGTAGACAGAAATAGATAAATAAATGGATAGATACAGATAGAAAAAATAGATACAGAGAAAATAGATAGATTGTTTAGAAAATCAAACAGACGTGTAATAGTTATTGTTAAATAGTTATAGTGATATAAAGAGCTATTACTCCATAAACAGCTAAGCTAGCAACTATATTGTGAGAGATGAAAGTGTTTGACCGATAGAGGAATATATATACTATAGACGGAGATAGTTTACAAAAGTGGTCCTAACCTTCTTAATGCCTCGACCTCTCAATACACCTCCTCGTGTTGTGGCGATCCCCAACCATAATTATTTTTTCGTCGCTACCTTAGGACCGCTAGGATACGGATAGACGAGCGGCGTCCCGGTGCCAACAAATATGGGTTTTTCCCCACTGGTCTTAGGTGACCCCCGTAAAATGGTTGTTCGACCCCCCAAAAGGGATCGCAATCCACAGGTCGGGAACCGCTGGTTTAAATAGATAGATCTATACAGTGAAACTAAAAAGAAAGACACTTAGATTTGTCCTACTTGATACGAACGACATCAACAGACACACCTACTTCTACAATAACAACAAGGGCCTTGATCTGGTCATTCATGTTTGACCCGATTTCAAATAGATGATAGTCGCAGCTCACCACCAGTTTCAACTGGACTCCCGCTTTATCTCAAGTTAGGCTCTAAGGTTTTAATCGTACAAGGACATAGTTGACCACGGCCCACCCGCCTCTGCATCAATTTATTTCGAACAATGGACACTGGACGTTTTTTGTCCTTGCCGGTCAAAGACCTTAAACTCAAGTTAAAGTGTCAACAACTTGGAGGAGGATTTCGTGGCCACCATAACAAAGATTTGTGTCGGTACAGGAATCTATTACACATATATCTACCTGTCTGTCCACCTATATATGTATATATGTCCGTCTATTTGTCTATCTGTTTATCTATCTGTCTATCTATCTATCTATCTATCTATCTATCTATCTATCTATCTATCTATCTATCTATCTATCCATCTATCCATCTATCTATCTATCTATCTATCTATCTATCTATCTATCTATCTATCTATCTATCTATCTATCTATCTATCTATCTATCTATCTATCTATCTATCTATCTATCTATCTATCTATCTATATGTCTATCTATCTATCTATCTATCTATCTATCTATCTATCTATCTATCTATCTATCTATCTATCTGTCTATCTATCTATATGTCTATCTATCTATCTATCTATCTATCTATCTATCTATCTGTCTGTCTATCTATCTATCCATCTATTTATCTATCTATTTATCTATTTATTAATCTATCTATCTATTTATCCATTTATTAATCTATCTATCTAACTATCTATCTATGTACCTACCTATCTTTCTATCTGTCTGTCTCTCTGTCTGACTCTCTCTATCGGTCTGTCGCTCTGTGTGTCTGTCTATCTGTCTGTCCGTCAGTTTGCCTGTGTGTTGGTCTGTCTATCTCTCGATCTATCTCCCCATCTACCCCCCCCCCACACACACACTCTTTTTCAACATATTATATCCTTAATATACCGAAACTCTAGACTGCAATATTTTCTCTGCTTAAAATATAAATAAACAATTTCTTCCAAGTTATTCCAAACATATAGAGCGTGACGCTGTATTTTTTTTTTAATTCATGTACACTTAGCACGGTAATGGCTTGTCTTGTATAACAAGTAATCGATCGTTCAACTTGAAGAATGTTATGAATGAACTTGAAAAAGACATAAACAAATATAGTCTACAAAAAAAAAAGGCAAGTGTCCTAGTGGAGGTAAAAGAGGTTGAGGGGGAGGGTGGGGAAGAGGTGTGGCGAAAATGTCTTTGCGTAATAGAAGTTTACGGAGTCAGAAATTTACGGAGTCATCCTGACGCGATATGACGGCGCAATTATTTTATGGTCTTTTTTATTCTCTTCCATAACAGACAAATATAAGTTAAGGAATTGGAGTAATGGATTGGCGGAACATAACCAAACGTTTTGAATGATAAGCAATTCTAGAGAACGGCTTTCTATAAATAAACATGGCTGTGTATGAAAACACGTACTGTACTAGGTTTGTTAATTTAAAAAAACACACACAAACAAACGAGCAAAAAAGAAACAAACATTTCGCTGACAAGTTAATAGCTGGTATTGTACTGGCCACACTCTGACTAGGGTGGATAATAAACGCCTTTTCCACTAGACCCCGTGGATCAATATAGCTTGAAGTGGATATTTTACTTACGATAATCAATCTTACTGTAGGATTCTTATCCAACACATACCTAATATTATTTATTTATATATTATATATACTCTTATTCTTGTAAGAATATAGTACTTAATACCCCATAAGGATCTCCATTCACATTTCAAAATATTCACTATCCCATAATTTAGTTCCTTCTCTTTAACCACACATTTTTACGTCACGTCATTGTTGATCAACAAAACAGATGACTTACACACCCACACACATACACACACACACATATATATATATATATATATATATATATATACATACACACACTCAAATGTGCTTTACTCAGTTTGGGTTAGGGTTTTTTGTGTTTTAATCAACACCGCCACGTGACATGCCTATAGCCAACGAGACCCCCACGATCAACCGACTCGAAACGAGAAGAGGGAAGAGAAAAATTTCACACGGAAATAGAATTAACGACGTGCATGACTGACGTATGTCACTGGAGGCTAAGTCTACTTTTTACATTATAATATAATTATGTCCTGATGCGTGGGGCCGCGTATGTGAAAATCTGTGCGTGTGTTTGTGTGTATGTTAAGTGTTGGTAGGTCCATGTTTACAGCATATATTCGTTTAGCCATACCTATAAGTAGTGAACAAAAAAAAAGTAAAATTAACCCTTACAGTCCCGGGCGCGTATATAGCGGAACTGAAGGCAGCATAGATAGAAGTAGGTCGGTACAGGAAGGGTTAAAAGTACGGAGAGAGGCCGGCTAGACTGTCAACAAAGCGGCCTGGGTTCTAGTCCTGCCTCCGACCTATCCCTGCAGGAGTTTTGGAGCTTAGTGGACGTAATAATATTCAATATAGAAGGACCGTCTGTGATACATAAGATAAGATAGTGAGGTAACTCAACGAGGAACTTATCAATCTAAGGATACGACTGTTTATAGCTGCTAAGCTTACTATATCTGTTTGTGTAAATGTCACACACACAAACAAATAGCACATCACGGACAAATACAAAAACACAACGCATATACACACATACTACATACAAAAGGCATGCATGCGTACGTGGTCATACGTACGTCGTACATACCAAAGACTATAATAAGATGGACCGCTTGCTTTAATATTTTTGCTATTTGATGACTCGAATGACGTCTTTTCGGAACTCCCGATTCCCCTTTGCACTATACACTTCCGTTTTTTTTTTCAATCGCTATGATTTTCTCAATGAAAAATTAAAATTAAAATCGAAAGTTGTATACAGCGGAAACATTTAGGCAAACACATGAGCGTAGAAGTCATTTAATGGATGCGCACGGAAAAAGAACATATAAGCTTTAAAAATAGAGCAAGCGGTCCATCTTTTTATAGTCTTTCTACATACATCGAAACATATTATATACATATTATAATGTCCAGGACCGCTGAGAGGACTATAATATACTGGAGAAAAGCTGACATTGGGCCTCTTCTTAAAGCTGAAAAAAGGGGCCTAGAGATATTTGTTTATACATACTGTTGTTGTTTTTTCATGGGGGTTTCTTTTATCCAGGAGCAAAGTACCGGCTGCCCTCCCCCCACGACTGGGCTATGAATATATGGCCCCGCACACATCCATAAATACATAAATACACATACTTACAAACACACACACACATACTGGTATAACACATACATGAATTGCAATGGCAAGTGTTGACAGTAAACAAAAATGTTCACTTATAGATTAAAAAAAAAATATGTTCAAACATTGTTTACCAACAACCACTTCAAACCATGGGATTGCCAGGCCAGTACAACGCAGTATCTTTTGATTAATATTTACAACACTTTATTCTATTATAATACAACGTACTTTCCATACACTCGTATTAAATGGGCTAATTGATATTATGATATCATTATAGTAAATGTTACTGTTTCAGTGGCGTAGCTAGAGAGGGGATGAGGTGGAGGGGCGACCTCCCCGGGTGCCAAAGTTTGGATATGTACCAAAACTCAGTATTCTTAACTTTAGCTTATTTTTTTAAATATCAATATTCTTGAAATAATCGCCCATTTTCGAGCAGCTGGCACAGGCGCCACCGGGGGCGCATTTTAACCCTAGTTACGCTACTGACCAAAGCGAACACTTTTCACACAACAGGCGCGTCTTGAGGAATATCAGAAATGAGTTCAGGGGTGCACAACCCTTTAAGTGACACATTTCTCACATTCCGAAACTGCGCATTCCTTTAAACCGTGTAAATCCTCTTGAAACGATTTTTGCTTCGATCAACGCACTACACTCGCCTCAAGGTATAGATCTAGATCTATGCATGTGTGTGTAGGTGTGTGTGTCGTGTGTGAGTGTGTTTTAAACAATCCCCGATCCCCGACATTGAAATCATAAACTCTGAAGATAGGCGATTGCACATCTTTCATGTCCACACACTTTTTTGATGTGTGAACGAGTGTGTGTGTGTATGTAAATGTGTGTGTCTTTAGATGGGAAAAGAGGGAGGGAGGGGGAAAGGCCTGATGTTATCCAAAAATATACATCAATCACTCAGTGTTTAGTTGTCAAGTTTTTTTAGTCGTCAATAATTGGGATAATTGGGATATGACTCGTCACCAAGCAAGGGGATCCTTTTGACGTAAACTGCTTATCCATCCAGAAAATTTATTACTGTGGTTGTTTTTTTTTTTTTAATAGTTCACACCCCACCGTGCGATCTTGCACGTAAGTGAGTTAATGGATCGATTCGACATGGTTCATTAACTTCTGTATTACGGCAGGACAAGCCTCGTAGGCCTATAGTTACGTCACTATAAAGAAGATTAATGCGTCCTACGCTCATCAGTGGTTTGAGTCGTCTAGTCTTGCATTTTGATTAGTGTTTTAAATAGTGTTAAGTTACCAGTTTTCATAGTTTGCTCGGGCAACTCATTCCTGGCCCGGATGCTACTCAGAAAGCAAGAGTACTTATATGCATTTCTCTCCCATAAGTGTTTTAGTTCTTATGTTTATCTTGCCATTGTAAAAATTTTTATTGTGTTGTATTTTAAGTTAAATTTTAATGCCTCATGACCTTTTATTATTATTATTTTTACATTGGCCCTTCTGTCCTCTAGTATTTCTAGATTTTGTAATTTAACTATAGGTCATTATAGGCCTACTATTCACTGTACATCTCCAGCCCATTATTCTTCCATCCTGTATTGTTTGCATTATCATACCATTTTTTTCGTTTGGGGAACTGTTTTTTTCTCTTCTAAAATGTCGTAACGCTTTTTTTTTTTTTTTTTTTTTTTTTTTTTTTTTTTTTTTTTTTAAATTTATGTCTATAGATTGTATCTGTGTTCTTTAATTGTTATGTTAAATGCGCTCTGAGCTTTCAGTATGTTTGTTGGCAGCGCTATACAAATGTGATCATTATTATTATTATTAACGCGACCTCGTAGCTAGCGCGAAAAACAAAAATAAATGAAAACAGAACAAAAGTTACAAGTCTGATTGTCGCTTTGGCAGCGCATTCACCGAAATGGCTGTGTTTGAATCCTTGTCAAGGCTATGATTTGTTCCCGAGTCTGGAGGGTGTCCCTGAGTCTACCAAGCTCTGTGCAGATACTAGCCACACAATCCCATAGTAAACCGTGGCCAAAGAAACTGGCGAACGCTGCTTCACCAATCCTCTGGATCAGTTTGGAGAGTCCCGGAAACGTCAAAACGCACAGTCAGAAAAATGTCTTCTTTCGGTACATAGGAAATCAGGGGGACACCACTCCTGATGGTATGAGATCGACACTGCACTGGATAGGCGGAGGGGGTGCGAACGGTCGTGTTCGACTACTTGAGACAGTTTTATCGACCAGACACTTCCTTTTTAAATGATGTCGCTTGTTAAGAAATGTAAAAAAAAAAATGAGTAATCGGATCAGTGAAGCGTGGGTGCATTATTTGAATACGATTCCTGGTGCGTAGAATTCGTAAACAAAGTTTGTCACACGGGAATCGTCAAAGTATTTGTTTCTGTAACGAACTCATTCTCACCATTGTTTTTAAGCCAGTTGTATTTCTATGTATGGGACCCCTTCTTCACCAACTCACTCCAACCGTGCTTTGCTAGAATCCCAGAAAAGAGCATCAAGCTTTTTTACTTTCTTTTGTCTTCTTTGTTCTTTGATACCGGAAGGCCCAAACTATGCCTGGGGCCGTCCTCTTTCGAGCCCGACCCTGATATGGGCGGTCGAATTGTTGCGGCCAAAGTGGTGGTAGATCTCCCGTACGAGGTGGACTTATAATTTTCGTTTTTCTTATCTGAAGGGACTTAGCGCCTTAACAATAATAAAATTGGAAGTACACATTTGCCCCTCCCCCCCCCCCCCCCCCCCAAAAAAAAAAAGGATTGGTAATGTATTGGGGACAGCGTGTAAAGGTGGTAGGAGTGGTGTGTGTGGGGGGGGGGGGGGGGACGCCCTTAGGCTATTAAATTTGCATATCGCTGTTCTATATCACGTCATTAGGGACACGATGACCGAGCCGGCGTACCGAAAGACCCGGGCTCGAATCCTGGTGAAGGCTAGGATTTGTTCCCGCGTTGGAGGGTGTCCCTTGAGTCTACCCAGCCCCTGATGGGTACCTGTCGTTAGTTGGGGTAAAGTTAAAATGATGTTAAGTATTCGCTTTCCTGGTTTGTTCAGGCAACCCTTTCCATGCCATGATGCCACTCGTGAAAAAAAAAGAGTACTTATATGCTCTTGTTCTCGCATAAGAGATTTGTAAAGTGTTTTCGTCCTTATGTTTATCTGAACATCAATATGTTGTCGCGACCATCCCTGAAATTATATCGGTTTATAAACAAGCACACACACACAAACTCAAAGAAACAAAAAAAAAACGAAATGGTCTAAATGTAAAAAAAAAAAAGTCATTAATATCACGATCCCCTTTATCAACAGAAGATAAAACAAGGCGCGTCATGGGGCAGACAAGACGCAATGAGCACATCCGGTTATAGTGTTTAAAAACAATAAGTTATTGTTGTGTTTTTATTATACTGCTACTGATTTTTGCTACAACAAATATTTATCAACACGTATTCTTATTGTTTATTGTTCATTGTTCTAGAACTGTCATTGTTAAGATATCTGTTAAGAAGAAGAAGGAGCGTCTGTTACCTATAATATATTTACAGAAAACGGTTAAAACATACAAGTTGACTATTATAAAGTCATTCCGTCGGGACCAAATTGATCCATAAGGCCGATGAAGCCGAAATCGCCACAGGCATACTATGGGATTGTGTTGCCAGCACAACCCTCTGCCGCCTTTATGTTTCCCTAAGAAATATCAGACAGGAGAAAAAAAATCCTAACCTTCACCAGAAGTCTAACTCAGGACCTTCAACACGCCAGCCGAACGCGTTGCTGCTTGGCCATATTGCTCCAAAAGCTGACATCTAAAGATTTGTGTTGGTCTACAAAAAACGCCATCAGCGCCCACATTCTTGAGTAGAGGGGAGAAACTTGTGACTAGAAGTTGACAATCCCCATTTGTGCCATCCAATCTCGAAACATCGACTGTATTGTATTCACAGTTGCTTGTTTTTACTTTCTGTTCCTGATCTTTTCTTATCTTATATATTGCAGACGCTCCTTCTATAAAGACGATTATTGCGTCAATTGCGTCCTGTGCTCACCCGTGGTCCGAGTCTAGTCTTGCATTTTTATTAATGTTTTAAATGATGTTAAGTTACTGGTTTCCTGGTTTGTTCAGGCAACCCATTCCATGCCCGAGTGCCACTCGGGAAGAAAGATTAATTGAGTAGAAGAATGGGGACAAACAGATTGTTCAACACTTGTCTCTGTCTCCCATAAAACGTCTCCCTATACAGGGGCGAAGCCACGTTGATTGTTGAGGGAAGGGCTGGATACTTCTCCTGAAAGTTTGGAAAAAAAAAATAGAACTTTTTTGTATCAATATTGAATGTGCGATAACACCCTATCCTGCCCTGGAAATAATCATGGGCTTTTGCCCTGGTCTATGCTTGGTTTGATCTCAGCGGACACACCATGTCGTATCGACGTGGAAAATACGCGGAAACCACGAAAACACGTGGAAGCTACGTTTATTCCCCGTCGATACGACGTGGTGTGCCTGCTTGGATTTCTTGTTTGTTGTTTTAAATACTGTTTAATCATTGATTTATTTGACTCGTTTAGGCAAACAATTGCATCTCCTAACGCCTCTATCCTAGTCTTAAGTATAAAAACAAACAACGTTTTCATCCATTTCATTAGTTATAAGTAATAAAAGTTTAAATACTTAGATTCTAAAATTATATAATTATCATGAAAAAATCTAAACTGTATCAATGACTATATTCAATGTGAGGGGAAGGGATAGAGGAGGGGGGGGGGGCTAGACATGCCCATACAAGCTCCACTGATACGACGAGGATTGTATTGATTGTATTGATTGTATACACATCTCTGACAAGCAATTACAGGAAACGGCAAATCTGGCAAGAACAGGCAGAGACGCCGGTGATAACGACACAGAGATATCGCTCCAGTTTTTTTTTTTTTTTTTTTTTTAAACGTCATATACAAATTTTAAACCAAAAAATGACAACAAAACGACAATGCCCCGCGAGGTTTTGATAAACTAAAAGATTCTTCTTCTTTTTCTTCTTCTATTAACCAGTCTATAGAATTGTTTTCTCTTTTGCTAAAAATTCTAAAGGCTGTACTATGACAATCAGTGAATGCCGTGTTCTTCTGCAACTTATTAACCCTTACAGTCCCGGGCGCGTATATAGTGGAACTGAAGGCAGCATAGATAGAAGTAGGTCGGTACGGGAAGGGTTAACATTACAATTGGCAATGCGTTAAGCGTTCAGCTCTAAATATAACTCGCACGAATAGTTAAGGTAAAAGGCTAACGTAATTATTACATCAGGCTGGCAACACAATGATACGGGTTCTTAAACCTATGTAACGTAAAATAAAAGGTCAAAGAGCTGATTGGGGAAATTATCCTAAAACGTCATATCCGGAGGCAATTATTTTCCGTTCATCTGTTATAACTAAAAAATAAATCTGCAGGCTTATTCTCTCTTAGTCTTTATCGCTCCCCGTGGAGCATAAGGCAGCAACAAAGTTCCGCCAGGCCTCCCTATCCTGGGCGAGCCATCGGATTTCGTGCCATGTTTTATTTGTGGCCTTTGCTTCCTCGTCCATTGTCCTCCTCCACGTTCCCATTGGCCTTCCCCTTCGTCTTTTTCCTGGTGGTGTCCATTTCAATGCGCTGCTTGGGAGCCTCATTTTGTCCATGCGGAGGATGTGACCCAGCCATCTCCATCTTCTTTTCATTATTTCATCGATAATGAAGCTTATTCCAGTTCTTTGGTGGACTTCGATGTTGGAGATGTGGTCCTCCCAGCCGATCCTTAGTATACGTCGGAGACATCTACCTTCAAACCCTCTAAGGCGGCCTTCAATTTTGGTATTGGTCTTCCAGGTCTCTGCAGCATAGAGAAGGACTGAGCGTACATTTGACTTGTATAGTTTCAGTTTTGTTCTTAGTTGCAGAGAGGATGACTTCCATATTTTCCCCAGTTTGTTGAAGGCCTGAGCTGCCATAGCTAGTCTGGTGGAGATTTCCATGTCTATGCTTCCATTAGCAGAGATGTAGCTGCCAAGGTATTTGAAGTTTTCAATCTCTTCCACCTCCACACCATTGGCACTTGTCCTCTTAGAGCTCTTTGTCTTAACTTTCATGATTTTGGTTTTCCCTGAGTTGATCTTTAAGCCAACACTTTTGGCTATTTGTTCTACTCTTGTTGTCTTCTCCTGGATATCTGGTTGAGAATGAGAGAGCAGAGCTATGTCATCTGCAAAATCGCAGTCTTCTAGATAGGAAGTTAGTCCCCATACTAGGCCTCGAGGTTTATCTGCAGTAGCTCTCCTCATGACCCAGTCCATTACTATTAAGAAGATAACAGGTGATATCACACATCCTTGTCGGACACCTGTTTTCACCTGGAACCATTCACTCTGTTGGTTTTCATGGCGTACACAGCACTGGTTTCCAGTATAGATGTCTTTCAGGATGTTAATGACTTTGCCTGGGAATCCATATGATTCCAGAATTGTCCAAAGTGTTGGGTGGTGGATGCTATCGAAAGCCTTTTCAAAATCTATGTAGTTGATGTACAAAGAGGAGTTCCATTCCAATGACTGTTCCACTATGGTACGCAGGACAAAAATTTGATCATTGCATGATCTTCCAGCTCTGAAACCAGCTTGTTCTTCACGTAGGACTCTCTCTATTCCTGTTCTCATTCTCATCAGTAAGATTCTACAAAAGATTTTTCCTGTAACAGACAATAGGTTTATGCCTCTCCAATTCTCACAGAGGGTTAGGTCGCCTTTCTTGGGAACTTTGACAATAATCCCTCGTTTCCATGAGGTAGGTACATGTTCTTTGTCCCATATTTTATTAAAGAGTCCTATAAGTGTTCTCGCACACAGGGTTGGGCTGGACTTGAGCATGTCTGCCGTAACTCTATCCTCTCCTGGCGCCTTATTTCCTTTTGTCTGTTTAATGGCTTCTATTATTTCTTGTTCCATAATGGGCCCTTTAGACACTTCAATCTCAAAACCCGTGTCTGTGATGACAGCCTCTGTTTCTGGGTCCGGTCTATTCAGGATATCTTCAAAATGTTCTGCCCACCTCTGGAGCTGGTCTTTCTCTGTCGTCAGATTATTTCCATTTTTATCTTTAACAGTCGTCGATTTGCTCCTTAGACCTCCCGTAAGGGACTTAATAATTTTGTAGACTGTTTGGTTGTCGCCTTTATCAGCTGCTACTTGTGCCTCTAGTGCCATGTTGTCTATATAATCTCTTTTGTCTTGTCTTGCACTTCGCTTTACTCTAATGTTGAGTCTTTTGTAATCCTGTCTAGCTTCTGTATTTCTTTCTCCATTTTTGGTGAGCATTTTTCGCTTTGCCTCTTTCCTTTGTTCTATGAGGCTCCATGTGGCATCTGAAATCCATTCCTTTCTCTGTCTTGTTTTGTGTCCTAGTGTTGTTCTACTGGTTTCGGTGTATACATTTAAAATCTTATCGCAGTGTGTGTTAATGTCGTCCTCTAAAAGATTTTCTAGTAGGCTGAATCTATTCTGTAGTTCCAACACAAAACTGTTTTTTACTAGTGTATCTTTTAATTTGGAAGAGTCATAGAGTTGGTAACTAGTAGTTTTGGTAGCTTTCTTTAGTTTGAGTTTGAGTTTGCATAAGACAAGGTTATGGTCACTACCAATGTCAGCACCCCTAATCGCCTTGACATCTTTCATACTTCTTCTCCACTTTTGGTTGATGACAATGTGGTCAATCTGATTCTTTGTCCTGTTGTCAGGAGAGGTCCAGGTGGCTTTATGAATATTCTTGTGCTGGAAAACACTACCTCCTATAACCAGGCCGTTCTCTAGGCATATATCAATGAGGCGTTGGCCATTGTCGTTTCTTTCCCCCATGGCTTCCTTGCCCATGCAATACTCATAACCACTGTTGTCACATCCTACCTTTGAATTTAGGTCTCCCATGATTATCATAATATCATGTCGAGGAGATTTATCTATCTGACTTTGCAGGTTATGATAGAACGTGTCTTTTTCATCTTCTGTTGCTTGTTCTGTGGGAGCGTAGCACTGTATGACAGTAATCTTAGCATATGTTGAGAAAAATCTTGCTCTGATTATTCGGGCATCAATTGGCTCCCAGCTCAACAGACTTTTCCTTGTCTGCTTGTCCATGATAATACCTACACCTTCCTGATGCTGACCGTCAGATCTTCCAGAGTAAACTATGGTTTGGCCTGATGCCAGAGTTACCATTCCCGAGTCAGTCCACCGCATTTCACTTACACCCAATATGTTGACTTTATAGCGTACCATTTCTTTGGTTACTTGGGCAGTTTTTCCTGATTCATACATGGTGCGTACATTCCATGCTCCAATTCTGATTTCTTTTCGAGGGGTCGCCAAGGATTGTGTCAGAGGAGAGACTTCCTTTCGGCTTTCATCTCGCCTCGTCATATCAGGCATCACAGCCTCAACCCTCAGCTGAGCTCCCATAATAGTTTGGCTTTTGGATATTTCTGTTGCTGTTTCTGTAGCTTTATGTTTTTTTACATGGCAGGTTGCTAGCCTAGCGCATAACCGTCTAGGGAGGAGTTCCCCTCTCAGCTCTCAGGATAGCTGCCTTTTTTCGGGTTATGTTCCCTAGCCTTTGTGGATCCCTCCACTTCCTGCAAGGCAGCAGGTACTGATTTTGGTCCGCCCCGGGTATTTGATTTCCCCGGTACCTACCATATCTGGTGGGCTTTCCCCGATCCGCCACCTGGGGAGGCGCCCGATGGGAGATCAGTAACTCCACACGGGGCAGGCTTATTACATGTTTATTATTAATTAGAGTTAATGCTTACATTTAACTTTTACAAATTATTGTAGATCGCTCCGCGAATCTCTAGCCGTCAAATAATTCTACGTAAATCAAAATTTCAAAAAATAATTATTTAAACAAAACATTGCAAATTGATGTCCCCCGACAAGGACAATCCTAAAGTATAAGTTATGCGACCTTGGAATTAAGTGGGTCATGTTGATAGAGAGATCTGGATGAATCCCCCGAGCTGTCGCTTTGTCATCAACTACATTATCCCATAATTATAATTGCTTCTTGTTATTTTTTTTTTCTTAAGACCACAGTGAGAACATTTCTTCTATATTCCTGTTCTGTAGCTTGTTCAAATATTTTTAAATCTTCAAGTGTTTTTTTCTTCCTTTGACAAATGTCAAACATTAAAGTAATGCCAAATTAAACATTCACATAATGTCAAAATTTTAGGCAATTTTCTCTTCGTCTTTAGGGTTTACCCACAATTCAACTCTCTGGAGAATAATTGCAATGCATAAATGTATTATTATCGTTATATTAATATTAGACCTACTATTGTTTTGATATAATTTTATTATATCTACTAATGTTATAATTTTCTATGCCTTTATTGTACTTATGTACTAAGTGGCTAATAAAATATTGTTCACTGTAGGCGTCCGCTACGAGGGGGTTCTCGAGAGAGCGCTTGCTATTGCGACCCGCTAGAATTGTTTTTTAAATATATAATAATATAATATTTTGCCAGAAAAAGAATTTGTTGGACAATTTAAAAGAGTGGACCGAGCTACCTATTGATACATTTCTGCAAAACGGCTTCTGACGGGACGAATGCTGGTCTACAACATCTGCTTGCGCAGGGAAACCGAATTTTCAAATTGTGAATATGTTCACAGGCATAGAGCTTAACGATATAATAATCTGTTTTTTTTGTGTGTGTACTTTGTGAAGACACAATTATTTCAAGACTTTGAGACCCCAGTGTACAGTGTAGAGTCACAGTATAGTGTCTACTCATGGATATAAATAGATTGTAGAAGTTTTCCAAGCAAACCTTTTGTCTCAAAATTATTTATCGATGAAAAGGATTGAGAGAGAAAGAGAGAAAGAAAGAAAGAGGTAGACAGGTTGTGAATGATAGAGAGATGGAAACAGAGTCATTAGTCATTAATGAAGAAAGAAAGAAAGAAAGGTAAATAAATCGAGAAAGAGAGACAAACCAAGAGGAAAGAAATAAAGTGAGAGAGAGAGAGAGAAATATATGAGAAAGAGAAAGGGAATTTATAAAGACATCGAAAGACAGTAAGAAAACGTTTGAGAAAGAGATAGAGAGAGAGACAAAAAGACAGTGGAGAAAGAGAGAAAGAGAGAGAGAAGCAGAGAGAGAGGGCGAGTGAAAAAGAGAGAGTCAAATATAGCGATAAATATATCACTTTTTTAGGGACAGAAGAGAAGTATGAGGCAAATAAACAAACTGACATACACACAGACAGTAATGATACGTCCCAAACAATAAGCAAGAGTTAAAAATAGATCGTTTATTTAAAAAAAATATTTCAGTTATCAATTGTCCAAAAACTATTTGTTGACCATTCCTTAGATCCAACTTTTCCCCTAAATTTCTGACAAGCTATAAATTAGGTTTATCTCGGTCATTCTACTGTTTAAAATAAATTGGACCATTAAAAGAAAGAAACAAGACCATATGCCGCAGCTTTTGATGTTCAAATAATAATGGTCGCCAAAGAACAATTGAAATAAACTCAAAAGCGTCTGGTATGAATAGAAGAATCTCTAGCCAAAACCTCACATAAATAAATCATCAAACAAAAGGCTTCACTTTCTATGGCTAAAAACCGCTAGGACATTAACGACACTAGAACTGGTCGTTTATTAATAGAACAATGTTTCGTCTTTGATTAACTATCGTTTTTTTTATATAGATACTAGTATTTATGCCCGTGAAAATGACGGAGAAACGAATGACTACTGTTATGTTTTGTTAAAAGAATAAAAACAATCAAAGAGGAAAAAAAACAACAACAACAAGGAAAAAATAATAAACAATAACATACAAAGTTATCGCAGCATGGGGGAACCCGGAAGGACAAAAAAGACAAACACATAATTTGAAAGTATTTTTTAAAGGGGGAATCACTCTGAATATTTTTTATTGGCGTTACAGTTTATATCCTTCACATAGTTTGTAATACTTTTAAAAAAAAAACGAATTAAGAAATATAGTTGATGTAATAAAAAAAAATTCTGGGGGAAGTTTACAATTTATGTATTTACCTTTTGTCTCTATACGTTAAGCGGCCTACGAGTCTATGAGAGGACAAATAAATATACATAGTCCATTTATTACAACCCTCTCAATGACACGGGCTCTATGAAACACGTTGCAGAAGTCCATTGTTTTACAAAAGATACAAGACAATGAGTCCAGTAAAAGTGTGCTTGTGTGTGTGTAAGGGGGGGGGGGGTGTAAGTTGTTTATTTTTGGTTACTATTCAGTCCTCATACAAATTATATGGGATTTGCACTTTTGCTAAATAAAAAAAAAGAGCTACCACACAATGAAACAAAAAATGAACAGGTGTTGTGTTCTGATGACGCTTTTCAGTGACAGCCGTAGACAAAGAGACTGTGGAGAGAGTTGGTCTTCCTCTTTAGATTCTTTGTTTGTTGGCCAAGATGACAAAAATAAACTTTTTCACGGAAGCCATAAAACAAACGTATTGTTTCAGATGAAATCGTATCTGTAGAATATTTTGAAAATACATGAAAAATAAACAAACAAAACTTCTTGGGATCTCTGTGTGAAAACTTCGACTGTAAACTACCACCTGTTTCCCTGAAACCTCCAAAAACGAACCCTCAAAAAGTTATCTAATAATATATTTGATTAGAAATTGTGAAGCGCCTTGCAAAACCTGTTAAATATTTGTGACCGACAAAAGTCGATTTCTGTAAAAAAAAAAAGCCGTTTGTTATTGACTTAGCACCTTTTGAGGTGCGCTACTTGGGTATTAATTCTTACAAAACCAATGATGTTTGATGTCAAAATAAATGCCAACAAACAGCCCAACAGCGACGGGTTTCTATGCCAGAATATAGATGTATTGCTAAATCCGATAGATTTTGGTTTTACATTGTTAACCCTTACAGTCCCGGGCGCGTATATAGCGGAACTGAAGGCAGCATAGATAGAAGTAGGTCGGTACGGGAAGGGTTAAAACATAACTACTAAAAAAATGCAGCAGTGAAAACAACAACCAACTACAACAAACAATCGGACAGACAGGCAACAGAACATTGATTCGTTGACCTTTGTACGGACACAGACGGAATCGCAGCCTTGAACCTCCTTTTTTAAGAAACAGAAATCATTCATTACATTTTTTTCTTGTTGTTTCTCCCGTCATGCCACAGTCAGTTAATTCAATTGCATCAAAGAAAAACAACAACAAATGCAGAATTAGAATATTGGCCTGTCTTCGCTGGAGCCGTTATAGGACTTCTTGTTTTCCTTCGACATCTGAGCAGAAGAAAACAAATAAACAAGTATTACGCAAATGTTTCTGTCTGCGGGTGTGTTAATAAAGAGGAGGGCGAGGAAGATGTGGCAGTGAAAATAATAAGTCCAAAGCTATTGAAAAAAAAAAACAAAAAAAAACTACAACACACACACAGAGACTTTCCTTCCAAAAATAGAAGTTTTGATGATTTTCTGATCCAAAAGTTCTTGGTCACAGCTGATTGGCCAGGCCGTAATTGGACTGGAGGCCAAAAAGCGCCCGACATTCATGCCAATTTTCTTCAATGTCTCTCTGCCTTTCTTTTTTTTAATTTCGATTGGTTGTTTTCTTTCCGTTGCGACCAATACATTTTGAAGTAAGCACAACGTTGACCTTACCCAGTAATAAGACGAGGCCGTGACCTTGCCGGGAATAGAAACGCCTTGACTTTTTATTCACAAGAAAATTAAAATGTACTTGCTCTTGCATGCATAAATGAAAGTCAAACAAGAATACTTGACATTCAAACCTAAAATAAATATGCACCTATATAAAAAGTTCAAACAGACAAACAATCCATGACCGACTAAAAGCGCTAAAAATAGCCTTCAAGCCTACATTTATTTTGGAATAACATTAGAATATGACAATTATATTTAATTCAATGCGCCAATGCGCCATTCATCCTGATCGAGCACTCAATTTCTCGTAGTAGAGACTTAAATTGCATGTTTGTGGGATCTTCTGTGTGCCATTGAAAATCGCTCTGTGTGCCATGTGTGGAACGCGTTCCTTAGGTCGCCGACCCCTGGTATACGGTATTTAATAATAGTAGTTAATACTTAACACATTATACAAATCCCCAAGCTCACATACCCATATTGCCACTTTAAAAATGCTTATCCAATAAATTAGACTTTTCGCTTTTTTTTTGTGTCGTTTTTTTCATCATCATCTTCGCCCATTTCGATCCAGCGGTCATTTTCTTAAGCTTACATTTCATCATCACCATTCGGGTCCAACAGTAAGTAAAGTACCCGTCTTCACCAGGATTCGAACCCAGGACCTTCTGTACGCCAGACAAACGCGCCGCAAGCTCAGCCCCTCCTTTTCCAGAAGCCATGTCCTATATTTAATAAATATGTATTTATATATTTATAAATTTATGTATAGATTCTCTTAAAGTGGACAAAGGGCCGGTGTGTGGCAGGGTAAATTTAAACGTATATGTTCTTTTTCTGTAAAGAATATATATCTATATATCTATATATATCGGCATATTAATGTTGTGAAAATAAAAAGGGGGAGTGCGAAGTTGCGCCTGGATTTATCATACGTTGGCATAGTACAGTGTATTAATGGATACATATTGATCCACCCAGGACTGGCTCTAAGGTTTTTGACGCCCTAGGCGAAAACAAATTCTGCGCCCTCATTAATGTGACTTCGGCGGGGAGAAACTGAGTAGTAATAGGGCATACTTACCTATTTTCTAAGACAATTTAAATAAAATACCCCTCGCCTTTCATTACCTAGTCATACGTCTGCCTTTGCTAGTAGCACACAGAAGTACTAAACTTTAATTTAGTTAATATTTTTAAATCCCCAAATTAAAAAAAAAATCCCACCCAAAAAAGTTTGCGACCTAGGTGGCCGCCTAGGTTGCCTATATGGATGAGCCGGCCCTTGATCAATACCCCACCCCCCTCCACTTCCTTTCGAATGCATCCTTGTATGTAAATTCAAGATGCAAAGAAAAGATCTCTGCGGAGGTGTGAGGGAAGTGGAGAGAGGGAGAGAGAGAGGGGGGGGAGAGGGGAGGATCAAATTATGACCATAAAATTGACACGGGAGGTGAGAGACTCCATTTAATACCAAACACGCCCCGCCCCCTCCCCCCTCGGGCTATGGGTCACATACGATCTGATTAAAGACTTTACCACAAAAAAAAAAAGATGATCCCGAAAATAGACACATTGACTGGCCTGAGGCTTCATTTCTACTGTACTCCCACCGCCTACCTCCCCCCAAAACGCCTTATTCTTTTCTTGTTCTAAAAATGAACATTTCATCTATGTGACCTCACACCCACATCCGCCCCCCCCCCCCCTACCAATTAGAAAACGCCACAAATACCTGATATTTGTCTTTTGACATATGCATTAGTTCACCAAATCTCGGGGACTCAAATTAGTTTCGATTCTCTTGTTGTTGTTTTTTTGAAAACCCGGATTGGCCTTGCTGTCATGAGTTGTCAATTACGATTGGGACAGTAAAAAAACTGCAAGTTTGGTCAACTGTACCCTTGGGTCACAACGCTGCCAAAAGTGTGAAATCCACTGACACGGCTTACATTAAGAGCACACCGGTGGGCTAACGCAATTGGGGACACTTCCGAGTGTCATTGCAATGCAGAGGTAGCAATGGACGCAACAGCCCGTCGTAACCCCGCCCTGGTGTCTGGATGTCCAGGTCTATAGTATGGAATTTTGTGCTTACAGGGCGACAGTGCAGGTATACGAGCGAGCAACCACGTTAATGATCCGAGGGGAATTCCGCAGGTGCGGGATATAAGTGCAGTGCATGTACTCCTACACACTCCTATTCTGGTATATCATATCATCTCTACACCCATGGGCATAATCGCTGGCGAAAGGTGGAAACCACCAGTACGCTTGCATCGATTCGGTCCCAGGGGTACTTTACTTTACTTTTAAATATACGGTCCAATGAACGGTGTACAGTCACGTTCAGTGAAAGATTGTATTATTTTATGCTGAATAGTATAGATTCTCTTTATAGCTGGAGCAGAGATGTAGTTTCGTAAGCAATATGTTTGCACTGTGTTGTGCTCTTGTTGTGGTGTTTCACTCTTAGGACACCATTACATCAGATTAAAATAACAATAACAACAACAAAAACAACCAACGGGCGATGGCGGCTTCACTGTTTCTCAAAAATTGCACACACGTACCTCTTGAAGTGACCGCAACGACTCAAGCTGATTTGACCACTGGCACACTTGCGTCCAGTAGACAACGGATGGAGGAAATGGATAACCCGATGCTATTCTCACACGTATGTCATCCAAAAGTTAGCACCAGAAATGTGTCTCATTTAAAAAGACACACCTTCCAAAGCGTGACTGCTTCTCAAATACACACTGCCTTTTTTTTCTGGAGTGACTCTAGGATAAAAGAAATTAGAACCACTCATTTACACACGTTTGTTTTTGTCATCGTGTTTGGTTCCAGACCTCAAAGCGAGAGACTGCTGAAACTTGATATGTCACAATCTCAAGAAAGTGAAAGACCAATGAAAACCAACACGTGACATGGTCTGGAAGTCTAAAATCAGACAATCGGGGGGCTACACATCGCGCAAGGCCTTGCAGGAAATTTTGTTCCAAGGATTGCGGGTTAACAGCTCAGTGGGACGCCCCCAAATTTACATAGATGGACTTTGAAAAGGTTAAAAAGTATCTGGTCATTGTGTAGGCCACTAAATCCCTTTGCATGATGTGGACAAAAGCAAGACAATAAACTTTTGTTTAATAGACTTTCCACCTATTTAAATCCTGTAGTCTGTTGGACCGTTGGGGCGCCACAGATGACAACATCCTCCTCCATTCCTCTCGTCTCTCAGACTTACTCAATGCGTCGCACAGTTTTACCCATCTCCACTCCCTGATGTTATTCTCCCATCGTTTCCCTTGTCTTCCTCTCTGTCTACCTACTATGGGTGGTACCCTGCAGAATGTTTTTCGTAAGCCCGTTGGTTCTAGTAATGTCATTCACTTACCGTCACACACACACAAAAAAAAAATACAACTGGCTCATAAGTTAAGCCCTTGATCTACAGATACACATTCAAACGTTGACTAGCGACAAGAATTCATGGAATGGATGATGGCAAGATGTCCATACATGACGAGTGTGAGTATGTGTCCGCTCACCTGTAATCGTTGACCTCAGAGCTGGCGGTCAGTGTAGACCAGTGGTGAGTCAACCGATAGGGTAACGCATTCGGGGACAGCTCACGTCGTGGCCACGTGGTCTTATTGCTACTTCGATTAATTCGATCAAGCTTCTTTTGGAGTTGGAAAAGGGGTGAGCGGAATGGTCGGGAAATGAAGGTCACAAAAAAGCCTTCTTAACCCTTCCTGTACCGACCTACTTCTATCTATGCTGCCTTCAGTTCCGCTATATACGCGCCCGGGACTGTAAGGGTTAAATCCAGGTGCTCTATCTGCCCCCAGACGGAGTCCTTTCTAACGATAACTTGGTGGCACCGCCTTGCTAGGCGAGCTCTGTGCTTAATAGAATAACTAAGAATTCGTACGTATCAAGTGTTATAAGAAAACCATGTGTATCAGGATACAAACTGTATAATAGTGCAGTTATTATTTATTTATTCACGATTCTTTTTCTATCAGCTAATAGTGATGGGAATTTCTGCAAAATTGATTGCATTTACTGCTCATTTTCGGGATAAACCCATGGTATCGAAAAGTATCTATAAAATCAACGCGAATGCTCTCTAGCGGAGGTCGGCAACCTAAGGCACGCGTGCTAGACTTGGCACGCAGAACGATTTTCAGTGGCACGAGAAAGACTTCCAAGAATATTGTCTAATACAAGTGAAAACAACGTATGTCAGCATAATTAGTGAATGCTGCATGGCGAACTACATGGGAATAACACTGGACGTCGACTGTTTTAGTTCAGGAATGTTTGTATGATAAGCTTCCATCATTGGACTTGCAATATGTGGTTGAATCTATTGTTAAGATAGTCAATTGTGTAGTTTCTCAAGTCTCTTCTAGAAGAAAGTCATACGGAGTATAGATAAAGTCTTGGATAGATTCTTTTATTGTCTGGAAGCAATTAAGTTGTATCTTAATGGAGAAAAAAAAATCCGTTATTGAATGAGGAGAACTGACTGTTGAAGCCAATGTTTCTGAATGACTTGGCGACACGTTTCAGTGAGTTAAACTTCTATTTACAAGACTGGGTCCAAAAGCACTTGAAGTGTTGGGCAACTGGAATGGATTTGCATTGAAACTGGGCATATCTTTCCGTGAAATCTATTTCAAAGCATTTAACTCTTTCCCTAATTTAAGGAAAATTAAGGTAGATGAGCATTTTCAGAAGTACACTAGTTATATTAAAACAATTTACTCGTTTGGTATCACTATAAGTATAAACTTTGAAGAATTTTAATTGAAGGGAGATAATTAACCCGTTTTCTTTACATTAATATTTCTAACATGTTTCTTTATGTTTCCATTAAAAAAAATAATGACTTACAATTCGTATATCTAAAATGATCAAATTACACAAGATAATTAAAAATTATAGAAATATTTCATGGCTTAAGAATGTACATGTACATTTTTAAACATTAAAATAGCTACCCAGTTTGTATAATCATTACGTATCTCTTCTTTAACTTGTAATTTTGAAAATCCTATTAATAATTAAATTAATATGATAACGTAAATCTCTGTTATTCTGAGATAAAACATAAAAGACTTTATATCTATTACTAGAAAAATTTCTTGACAACTAGATCTAGATCTAAATTCAATAGCTATTTATGTGTAAGTTTAGTAAATTGTGTATTAGCTATGAATGGATTTTTTAAAAATAAAACTAATAATAACAATCATGTTAATTTTTTTTATTAAATTTAAATATGAAATGCTTTAATGATTTTCTCTATTACGCTCCTTTTCTTTTGGTCTTGGTCTTACTACGGCACTAAATAAATTGTCTTATAAAAACAATATAGTTGATCAGTTTGACTTTCACGCTGTTGGCACGCTGAATGATTCAAAATGATGGTAATAAATTGAATAGTTGAAATGCAATTTGAATAAAAAAAATTAGAAACAGCATAAATTGTTCTTCGTGGCTTGTTAAAATTATTAATTTTTTTCCCGAAAAGGCCCTTTTTTTTCGAAAATGGCCTCCTACTGCCCCCCCCACCCTTGGCTACGCTACTGGTTGTCCCTCTCTTTACCTCCCCTTACACCAATTGCTTTTGCTTTCGTGACGTTTCGCTTACCGCACACTTTCAATTATTCCCAAGAACTTTAAAAAAAGGATATCGCACCTTTTAACTTTGCATATCGATTTTATTGGTTGTAAGTAGCGTGACCGGAGAAACCAACCGATCGAGAAAGTGAAAGTGAAAGTTGTGGACTTCTCTGTAAACTAGTTACAACGATTATTCTCTTCCACTGGTTCCATATAAACGAAAAAAAAATGTGCAGTGGAATTTCGTGTCGCAAGCTAATCTCTATTTTCAGCCGTTTTTTGGCTTCGATTTATTCTTTTGATGGTAATCTTATCTTTTTTTTTTTTTTTTTTTTTTTAAATTACCTTGTGATATAGGAATTATGTTACTGCCCTGGTATATGAACAACACTGGTTTTACGACTGAAACTGTTCGGGCATTCGAAGAACTTAAGGATTGGAACAACTTTTTGTCAATATTGAAGGTCTAACAGAGGGAGGGGGGTTGGACAAGAGTCGGTTACCTGCAAGACAACAGCACCACGATCCTACGAGCTGCACATGTATGCATGCTAGTTGAACCAAACAAAAAAAGACACACTAAAAATAGCTTCACGAATAGGGTAGCCAAGTGTCCGGTTTTGTACCGGGCTGTCCGGTATTTCAGCAGACTATTCGATGTAATCTTCGGTGACTAAAAGAAAACAAAGTAAAAAAACGATGAACAATATTTTATTTTTGCCACATAAGTAATCATAAGTACAATAAAGGCATAGTCAGAGACATACATTTGAACATTATAACATTGGTAAATAATATAAAATTTTATCGAAACAAACATAAAAATAATAACAATAACAATAACAATAATAATAAATTAATTTAAACGGACATGTCTAACAATATACTAATTTTTTTTCATGAGTAGAATACACAGTAAGGGAGAAGTATGTAAAGGATTTTTGATTTTTTTTAAGGTTACCGGTATGTTCGTAAATATGTATCTGACATCCTTATTCACGTCATGAGCGCCCATTGTCCTTCTTCTATGCTGTTAGTCAATGTGTGCGTTCGTTTCTGTATGCGTATTGCGTATGCGTGTGTGCTTTAGTCATTTTAGTTTCAAACGGGTGTAGATCTAAACTTAAATTTAAAAAAACACACACACACACACACTAATAACAAAATACAAGTCTAAGGAAGGAAATGAAAAATCGTGACGCTGAGCTCCAAAAAAGCTAAAGTTTAGTTTATAGGTGAACAATGATAAACAAATGTTGGTTCCCTTGTTGAGTTTCTGCCTCTTTACTCCAAGACCTCCCCATATCTTGTAGTGTCATATACAAGCACACTGACCTTGCTTCCAAATCCTACTTTGTAATTTTGACCCCAAAAATACTTTTTTTTTACACATTACATATTTTAAATGTGAAATTGTTATTTTCAATTGAGTAGCCTAGTACCTTAATATCATGGGTTCTCAAACTTTAGTTTTTATTAAGGGGCTGATTCAATATTACGTAGTCACTGCAAGACGGGTTGTGGGGACATTGTAAAACAATATTAAGGAGTTCCGATACATCATGTACACTTCTTTTTTTTTTTTCAAAAATCTACGAATCCATTTCATAATCTGCAATCTAAGTATTTTGTGCTGGACAACAGAGACTTTACGGAAACGTGCCCCAAACGAATGAGACATTTCCTTTGTGGCTCATCGGCACCCTGTTGACCACAGTAGAGTTAATCACGCATAACTTTACCTTAAGGCTTTACGCAGATTTAAAAAAAAAATACTGTAAAATATTACATGCTGAGAGTAAGTAAGCTGTTTGGTATTAATTTGACTTTTACTTCAAACAAATTGACGCAGTGGCAACGAGAACACCCATACAATTAAATAATTTTAGAACTTTGTAGAATTTAGAAGGTTTTTTTTTGTTATTGTTTTCAAGCAGCTCTATTTTTATCCACGTTCTTTTCAATGTTTTATCTTCATCTCTTTTTAAATCTATTAGTAGGCCAGGCTCAGTTGATGTTTTGAAGACACGAACAATAAATAGGTCAACCTTGAGATATAACCAAGTAAGGCCAGGTGTAAAGAAATTTCTGGAGACACAACGGTGTTGCTCGTTCCATTTGTTCCCACATACAAAACAAAATAATTTACAAAACCTGGGTTTAGATTTGCTCTCTCTTTCTGAATATATTAAAAAAATATTACGCTCTCGTGACCATATTTTTGGGCATTTTTTTTTCATGATCAATTTACCTAGGGAGACACAGAGAGTTAGAATGAGAAAGAAGCAGGATTACAAAATGTACAGGAATAACTCTGGTGTGATAAGCCTATTAATGTAAGGGCAGACAACTGTGGGGATTGGTGGAAAAGATAGTCTGAATTCTGAATGTCATCTGTGGCGTCCCAACGGTCCCCAAAAAACTATGGGGGCAAAAAGGATAGAAAATGTAGGATTTATTATTAACGTTATTGCTTTGTAAAGTATCCCGTCGCACCAAATTGACTCATAGAGCCGGCGAAGCGGCGTTTACCACGGCATACTGGGTGATTGTCAAGGTAAGCACAACGCACAGCCGCCTTTACTTTACCCCAACTAAGGTCAGGCACCCTTCATGGCTGGGTGGACTCAGGGACAACCTCCAAACCCGCAAACAAATCCTATCTTCTCGAGGATTCGAACCCAGGGCTTTCTGTACGCCAGCCGAACTCACTGCGGCCGCTCAGCCTCCGTGACCTATAATTTGTAAAAACAACAGCAAATACACCTGTTACAGATGATAAACAGCAAATACACATGTTACAGGTGATAAACAGCAAATACACCTGTTACATGTGATACACGTTAATATAGACTACTAATATTTTGATGATCATCCTCCTCCCCCACCTAACACCCGAAGGCAATATTAATGATGTATCTCTCTCTCTCTATCTCTCCCTCTCTCTCCCCCTCTCTCTCTCTCTCTCTCTCTCTCTCCATGTATAAAACTTCATCAGTAGGTTGTAATTTTGTTAATAAACTCTTTTCAATGGATCAGATTCACTCCCGGGTCTTCGTGTTATCTTACAAGCATTTCCTAACGATAACAAAAAGTTAAAAGTACTAAGTTTGTGTATAATTTGACCACTTATCAAAGATATCACAAGTACATATTATCTCTTCTCACGTTGTTGTTGTTTTTTCGGTTAGTTTCGTTTTGGCACGAAAAACTTTGGAGAAAAAAATGTGCCTAGGCCTACTGAGAAAACCCCCTCCTTTTTTTATATATTGGTCAATATGGGATAACGCCTGCGAAATAAAAAGATAACTTAACAAGCCCCAGCAATTTGACTAATGCATTGTGGATGTTGGTGAACAAGTCTCAAACTATTGCAAAGTATAACCACTTTGTAGTGAAGTTGTTTTTTTTTTAAAGAAGGATGCCAGAACACTTAGGAAAAGCAATAGAAATAAATATGGCAACAAAATGAGACTAGAGTTGTGATAATGATAATGTCATCTGTATATCGCGTCCCTCCGTGCGATTCTATTGAACATGGTCAGTGCGCTCATGGGTTCGACTTATACGTTTTGCAGACGTCCCTTCTAGATTGGAGATTATTACGTCCACTAGGTCCGCAATTCCCGCAGTGCCGGTAAGGCTAGAACCCAGGCAGTTTGGTTGACCGTTCGGTGAACCAACCGCAGGGCCAGCCAGGTTTGGTCTTTACGTTTATTGGAATTCGCGCGCATCATTTTTCCAAGTTTCGCTTAGCTCGGTGCCATGTGTCAGCTTTTGAACTGAAAAGTCCGGTATCTCAGCGTCGCGGTAAAAAAAAAAAAAGTAAAAAAATATGCCCCGGGTGGGCAAGGGGAGGGAATTCCTCTTTTTTCCTCTTTTATCTGGCAACCCTAAAAAAATGACAGTTTGTTCAGATAATGGCATGATAATTTAGATAAAGTTGATGCGACATAAATATAGATATATAGAATATTTCCACTAAAGTTTTTCAATTTTCAAACATAAGAATCCAGATTGCAAACCAGGATGGCCGCTGTCCAGCTAACCCAATGCCAACGGGGGATGACCAACAGCTAACGAAAGATGACCAGTCCCCCACCTGCGAGCGGAAGACGAAAGACAACATCTTCACAGCTTGCTTCGAGAAAGCTCTGGGAAATGGCGATGTGGCGGTTTTGCATTCACATTTGAGAACCTTTTCTAAATTCAAAAATAAAGACATAGAAAAACAAGCATAGAATGGTGTTAAAAGATTCATAACAAACACAAATGAAGGAAACACAGGCAGTCGTTATCTTGGTGTGACTAATTAGTCATACTTTGGATGAAAACACATATACATACACACACTAATGTTTTTCAGGAGGTAAAAGGTAGCCGTTATGTCTGTACGTGTTGTTTTATGTAAAGGGGGCTCTAAGCTCTTGACAACTCGTGTGGGTTTTCTGAAGTAGAGAGGCTGATACTGTCAAGTAAACACGACTTATAAACATAAACGCGACAATGGTGGCCGAGGCAACGACGGTCCTGGGTTCGATTCTCGGTGAAGGCTAGGAATTGTACCCAGAGTCGGGAGTCTGTTTCTGAGTTTACTCAGCACTGATGGGGATCTAACTGTAGTTGGGCGATGGGTGAAGTCGGCTGTGCATTGTGCTGCCTACACAATCCCATTGGTTGCAGTGGCAACGGAAACTGGAGAACGCTGCTTCAATTACCCCCAAAGATCAAAATGTTTTGAAAGGGTTACTTAACTTACTTTGTTTTATAAATAAGAGAAAGTTCTACTCGTAAGTTCTAGGTCTGCACATAAATCTCTTCACGTCAGTCTATTGTGTGAATAGCCCATGCACAACATCTTCAAAGTGCAACATACAATTCTCCATTTTATTTTACCCATTCGGATTCTTTCCACCAAACTACTCTTCGAATTTCGAACTTGGTTTATTTATTTTTATTTTAACATGTGACCAGATGATTTCAGGTCGTATAGATTGAAGTGTAGCGAAATCTATCGTCTCATTAAGGGCGTATGCAAACTTTAAAGATGGCGCTATAAACAATTAAAGTAAACCCAATACGACATATATTGTCAGTCTTATCGCAGTGCTAAACTGTCTCCCTCACAAACATAAACTCGAAGGGGTGAAAACAATACTTCTAACGAACATCATTATGTTATAGGCCGTGGAACTTCTAGCCTACAACTTTATGTACTGAAGTGTAGAATGTTGTGACTTTCTAACAGTTCTATGTACTGGATTTCAGAATGTTGTAACTTCTAGCTAACAATTCTATTTACTGGAGTTTAGAATGTTGTAACTTCTAGCCAACAATTAACAAAAAATTAAAAGCCACGATATGAAATCACATCCCCCTTGCCAGCAACTGTCGCAACGCACTCTTAGGGACACCCCTACCTTCCCCATGTCTGCCCCCCGAAACTAATTATAAATAAATAAGTGGCGAACCCTACCCCCCCCCCCGCCCAACAACCTAACAACACCACAGTTATAGCCTTCACCTAAACACACTTTTCTTTTAACAATTAAAACGAGAGAAAAATGTAAATTGAAAGACTGTAGCGGGTTGGCGAAAATGTGTGTAACATTTGTTCTAGTTATTTAACAAAGGATTTAACGTGTTGCACTTTTAATTTATGACTTCATTATATTTATGTATTATGCAGACAAAAACATGTATCTTAATCTTCCCCCGACCCCACCCACAACCGGCCTTGTTTTGAAATGTAAATTATTTTAACGAACAGATTCCTCCCTATTCTGTTGACGTAATTCATGAGGGGTCCCTTATATATAAGGCTAGACACAATCTTATGCAATGAACTGGACTCAACCTTTTGTACTGAGTTGGTCAAACCTTATCTAATGGTCAAGACACAACCATTTGGAACAATATCTTATCTTATACATTACAGACGCTCCTTCTGTAAAGAAGATTATTGCGTCCTACGCTCATCCGTGGTCCGAGTCTAGTCTTGCATCTTTATTAATGTTTTAAATGATGTTAAGTTACTGGTTTTCCTGATTTGTTCAGGCAACACATTCCATGCCCGAATGCCACTTGGGAAGAACGAGTACTTATATGCATTTGTTCTCGCATAAGGGATAAGAAAAGTGTGTTTTTTTGTCTTAATTTGTCTCAAAAACATTTAAATAATAACTCAGTAGGTCGAATTGGTTCTGACGGGGTTGCTTACTTTAACTTTAATAATAACTGGAAAAATTATTCTTGAATCCACACAATGAAGCTGTTAAGACAATCAAACGTATACTTCTTATTTGTACTCAGTGTTGGTCAATGGAAGGGTTCAAACAGCAAGGCCTATAGCTATGGGTGAATTCCACTGTGGTTTCCAGGTATGTCTCTCTTCATAACAGTTTTGTGTCAATCAAAGGTCAAAGGTCTTTATAGGCTTTATTAAAAGAAATGTAAGAAGAAAATGGAGTTAATGATTGTTACCTAATATTACTTAGACGTATACTAGACTAGGGGTCGGCAACCTATGGCACGCGCGCCAGGGTTAGCACGCAGAGCGATTTTTATTGGAACGCGGAAGACTCCCAAAAAAATCAATTCAGGCCACTTGTATGAGAAATTGACTGCTAGAGCAGTATGACTTTTAAACTGTTGGCACACTGGACAAATTAGAAATCCTACTTGGGCACGCTATGCATCTTCTTATCAGGTTAAGTTTCATCACTAGAAAATATTCCCAACTGAAATATTCCCCAAATGACAAGTGTAACAACAAACGTTAAATTAATATAGGCCTACCTAGAAACACTACTTTTCTCCGCCAGGTGTTCTTTGGTCTACCTCTTCGTCTTGCACCTTGGGGATTCCACGAAAAGGCTTGTCTAGTCAAATTTGTCTTTGGTTTCCTCAATGTGTGGCCTATCCATCTCCATCTCCTTTTTTTTTGTATTTCTTGTTCTACTGGAATATGTGCTGTCCTTTCCCATACAGTTGCATTTGTAATGATGTGCAGGTGATCGGGAGAACTTGGAAGGAGTTAGAGAAGATAGCCAGAGACAGGAGGACATGGAAAGAGATTGTTGATGGCCTATGCTCCACTAGGAGTTGATAATGGCGAAGAAGAAGACCTAGAAACACTAGAGGACAGAAGGGTTAAGCGTAAAGTAGTAATAATACATAAAGCATTGAATGAATATAACATAACAGCAATCTGTTACAAAGCTGAGATAAACATAAGGACAAAAAACACTTTTCTTATTCCATATACAAAAAAAAATTTTTTTTATATAAGTTCTTTTTTTTTTAATTACCGAGTTGCATCCGGGCATCCCTAATCAACAACTTAAAATCACTTCAAAGCCTAGTGAACATGCAAGACAAGTACGGAGTGCGCAATAATCTTCTTTTGAAAAAGGGGGTCACCTGTAACATGTATAACAAGATTAATATTTTTGTAAAAAAAAATAAGAAATATAGAGTTTATTTTATAAGCACAACCATCGAAGCGCCAAAAGAAAACTTTGAATGGCCCTAGTAGGGTGGTTTGCAATTCAAAAAGCAGCACCAGCGGGCGGGGGACACCTTCTCATACACCACACTCTGAACGCTCACGACAGCCTTGTTTTTTTTTCTGCACAAACATGCACCGATTTTTTATTTTTTTCTATTTTTTTTTGTTTTGTATTATAAGTTCAGCTTCGTACTATCTCTAACGAGGCCCCATGTACTTTTACATGTCGTATTTATTAGCCCTGGCCTTGAGTCGAGCATCCTCTCCTCTCCCCCCTCACCGCCGGATGGTCAGAAGACAAATATCTGTAGGTCAAGGTCAACTGTGAAACGACTGAGAGTCTCGTATATCTCATCCCCAGGTTCAGATTGAACACATTCAACTAACAATGTTGGTTTTCAGGTTTGTTGTTTTTGTTTTTAGATATATAAAATGAGAATGTTTTTATTTCTATATGATGAGCATTGAGACTGTAAACTGCAGGAGTTTTGGGCCTGTAAACGTATTTGCGCCAGTAGGAAGCACTATGTTTACAGCAGCGCATAGAACTGTTCCCAACGGGAACGGGATATGCGCTATATAAGTCTCATATTTATTTATTTATTTTTTTACTATGGAAGAAGTCGCTCATAGAAGAAGGAGAGAGAGAGGAGGGGGGGGGGGAGAGAAAATAGATCAGAAAAGAAACGGGGTATAGAGAGAGGGGTGCAGCGAGAGGGTTGCAGAGAGTGGGCTGCAGCGAGAGGGTTGCAGAGAGTGGGCTGCAGCGAGAGGGTTGCAGAGAGTGGGCTGCAGCGAGAGGGTTGCAGAGAGTGGGCTGCAGCGAGAGGGTTGCAGAGAGTGGGCTGCAGCGAGAGGGTTGCAGAGAGTGGGCTGCAGCGAGAGGGTTGCAGAGAGTGGGCTGCAGCGAGAGGGTTGCAGAGAGTGGGCTGCAGCGAGAGGGTTGCAGAGAGTGGGCTGCAGCGAGAGGGTTGCAGAGAGTGGGCTGCAGCGAGAGGGTTGCAGAGAGTGGGCTGCAGCGAGAGGGTTGCAGAGAGTGGGCTGCAGCGAGAGGGTTGCAGAGAGTGGGCTGCAGCGAGAGGGTTGCAGAGAGTGGGCTGCAGCGAGAGGGTTGCAGAGAGTGGGCTGCAGCGAGAGGGTTGCAGAGAGTGGGCTGCAGCGAGAGGGTTGCAGAGAGTGGGCTGCAGCGAGAGGGTTGCAAAGAGTGGGCTGCAGCGAGAGGGTTGCAGAGAGTGGGCTGCAGCGGGAGGGTTGCAGAGAGTGGGCTGCAGCGAGAGAGGAAGATAAAGTTAGAGAAATAGAGAGGAAAAGAAAGGGAGAAAGAGAGAGACAGAGAGAGAGAGAGCGAAACGGAGTGGAAAAGTAAGGGGGTGGCAGGCCCCACGAGAGGGGGGTACAGTCGGTACGCCGTACCGGGGCCCATAAGAGTTTAGGGGGCCCATGAATATTATTTTTATATAATTTAAAATTAAATTGGCAATTACGCAAGTATTTTTTTATTGTTGCAATAAAGCTAGAGGAGATGCTACAAAACCTCCTACAATCTCACGTGGCGTTGGGGGCCCTTAATTTTGGTATTCTTTGAATGTGTATTTGAACATTTTGTTAAATTTGCAAAGAAGCATCTAGTTGTAATATAGGGCCTATTTATTTTCGATAGCATTTAGGATCTCTTTTTTATTTTGTTTTCTCCAGAGACACTTACAAATATAGACCTATGAGCCCTACAGGCTTACAGTTCTCTTTGTTAGCTTAGTAGCCTAGGCCAGGGGTCGACAACCTAAAGCACGCGTGCCACACATGGCACGCAGAGTGATTTTAGATAGCACGCGAGAGACCTCCAAAAGGTGCTTCTTGTTAATTTTTTCAATAATTGAATGAGGAGGCACTAACTGTTGAAGCCGATGTTTCTGAACGGCGATCGACACATTTCAGTGAGTTGAACTTGCTTTTACAAGGACGTGGCCAAACAGCACTTGACTGTTCGACCACTGGAATGGATTTGCATTGAAACTGGACAAATCTTGCACGTTATTCAATTTCAAAACACTTAACTACTTGTAATTCCCTAATTTATGCCATATATTAAAATAGATAGAGAGGAGTTTTATAAACAAAGACAAGACTTTCAAATTTATGGACTCTTGTTTTCACACCACATAAAGTCTGACTGGATTTATTCATATACAACCATCTTAGATGTGGATCTTTTTTTTTTAAGTGGAGGGATAGTGACCATTTAAAATGCAGCAAGTTGAATTTTAAACACAAAAATGCTAGATTTTTAAAAAGAAATAATAATTGAAAAGTAATATTAGTTTTTATTTTAAAAGAAGGGAGATAATTAACCCGTTTAGTATTTGTTTTTTGCTCTAATATGTCCAATATGTTTCATATTTTTCTTTAATAAAAACATTAATGGATCTTACAGTTATAATTTTAAAATTTATCAAATTGTGTGTTAGTTAAAAGTATAGTACCAGGTGACCGATCATTCGATCGGTAATAAAGAGCAGGCGCTTGTACCTTAACATCATGTGTATGTAAAACAACAGTGCATACATTTTAAAAATACTTCTTTACCAGACCCATAAATTGTATTTGTCTTTTTTCTTTTTTCTACTATGAATAACATGGGCTTTAAATTCTAACAGTCGAAGCAGATTTTTATTTGTGCAGTCTAATATCTAGATTTTGACCGATAACCCCCCCCCCCCCCCCCCCAAAAAAAAAAAAAAAAAAAAAAAAAAAAAAAAAAAAAAACAACAACAACAGCTTAATCTCATTTTAAACCAAAAAAACATGAAGGCTAGAGTTGTCAGTTTTAAATCCAACAGAAATATATGTCATTTATGTCATTAAATCGCCAGGCTACAACGAATACATAAAAGTACTGCGCGTTTGTTTATGTGCAAGTCTAAAAGAGACTCGGGAACTGCCCTTCTAAGCTCGCTCCAGAATTGAGTATAAAGTGGCGCTACTTTGCCATCAGTGCATTTTTAAATACGAGTTTCCGTCCTATCTCAAGGCACTAATCAGACCTTATGTCCCGCAAAGAACACTTTGTTCTACAAACTCATCGCTTCTGGAAGAGCCCCGTTTCTCTCTGACGACCGTTGGCCTTAGAGCCTTCTCAGTATCCGGTCCGAAAGTGTGGAATCAACTTCCCATTCAACTGAGGCGAACAAGCTCTACGGTTACTTTCAAAAAGAACTTAAAAACTCATTATTTCAATATTTACCTTCGATAACATTTAACATGCTTTAGAAACTTACTGTCTTATTTATGGGTTGGGTCGGTTAATGCTACATTTATTTGTTTTGTCTTGTTTTTTATCATCAATTTAGCTCTGTCACCTGGCCTAGTGTAATATCCGTATTCTTAGTTGTATGTTAAACGCGCTCTGAGCTTACATTATGTTTGTTGGCAGCGCTTTACAAATATTATTATTATTATTATTTAAAAGACTGAAAATGAAAAGTTTAAATTTAAAATATCGTGAATTACGTTACAATTTTTAGTTCTTCTACCCCTTCCCCTATTGGTGTACGCTCGTTTGAATCTGTGGCGCCTTCACTGTGGAACGGCTTACCTGAGACACTGAAAAACTCTGTGTCAAAAAAGGCATTCAAGAAGAATTTGAAGACTTTTCTTTTCAACTAAATTGATCAAATACACATCCATCAGCAAAAAACTTGTTTGAAACTATTTTAAAATGTTATTGTCGTTTCGTGCGTCCATCGGCCGAAACCTTGTTTAAAACTATTTTAGAGCGTTATTGTCGTTTCGATTTTGTGAGCGCGCCGAGCATGCTTTTATTAGTATGGAGTGAGGCGCTATATAAATGACCAATTAATTAATTAATTATTTAACTTAAACAACTGTCAAACTTTCCTATAAAATTATGTCAATTTTTTCAAATCCCTCCCTCAACCCATTCAAGCTAACAATGAGTTACGGCCGGCAAATATGTTTGATAGGAATTAAAAAGGTCTACGAATAAATGTAAATCGGGTAAAAAAAATAGGCATAGTCTAACTGGAGAATCGAACCCGCTCGCACGCACAGCAGTCCTCTACGTTACTAACTTAGCTAGAGAAGGCACATGTCAGATGTGAAAAGCTATTAGACAGTATATAGGACTAGGCCTAAAAAAGTCAGTGACACAATAGGGATCCGTGGGGACACAAACACGATCTTTTTATATATAGAGATTTTCAATGTTTTCAATGTATTATTCCAAACATTGTTTTACGAAAAAAGTAAAAAAATATAGTTTGGTGTTAACATTATTTAATATCCTCCATTTGTGTTACTATTTATAATAAACTATCGCGGTAAAATATAATATTGATTAATTAAAACAATGGTATGATAAACATTTTTTTTTTTAATTTTGAGCATTAAACTTAAATACTAAATAATTAAAGGTAAAATTATGTTATTCATTGAAAAGACTGCAAATGAAAAGATCATAATATATGTAGGCTTCGTTAGATAATGTGTTTAATTTCTCCCCCCCCCCCCCCCGCCCCTCAATAAAACTAACAGTATATTACACTTCTGACTATTGTTATAAGGAAAATACGAATATACTGAATTTACATCTTTTCTAGTTTACCAGATTTCGAATTGACAATGTTAACATATTCTAATATATCTTACTTTGGTAGGCCTTTATAAGCAAATCATACACATTTTTAATGAAACATTAATTGAATTTTTAAAAAAGTGAATACTAAAACAGTGTTTATTATTTACAGTGTAGAGTATACTGCTACGTTGTATGCTATATACAGCGTAGTGTATACTGCTACAGTGAACACTATATACAGTGCAGTGTAATCTGCTACAGTGTACACTATATACAGCTATTCATTGTTTAAACACAAAAAAAGTTTTAGAGGTGTTTTTTTTTCAAAAAATGTCAGATAAAAGAAAGTTACAAATAGACCTTTAGTTTGGTGAAAGTTCTTCTAATTCTGTTATTATTTAAACGGCAAACTATTATCTCACTATTAGATAATTCGTAAATATGTATTTGTTTTCTTTTTTTTTAAATTTAATCTAAAATATATTGAAGTTTAATCTAAAATATATTGGTAGACGTTCAAATCTAAATAAGCCGCGAGGGCCGCATACTATCATTTGTCCGCCCGCGCGTTACCCACTGGCTGTAGTTTGGACACCCCTGCATTACATAAATTACACTTGGTCTTGCTTTAAATTATTTCTATCATCGGTGCGCAACAGTAGTTTAAACAAGAAATTAAACTTCTTTCTGCTGTAGTAAGCCTACGGGTATTCCCGAAACGTCATAACTGCGACGCAACAAAACACCGCTCTTGAAAGCCGCACTACATGTGGGTCGAGCAAGGGCATGTTTTCACGGCCAAAATCAATATCTACGATAAATCTAATGTGTATTTTTGTTTAACGTCCATTTCCGATTTTTATTTGTGGGGCCGAAAATCTGTAGATTTTTTTTTAGGTGAAACAAGTAGTGCATTAAAACATGAAGATAATCGTTAGAGCGCTTTTGAAGAAAATTTCCAGACATATATACACATATATATATATATACATACAATTTTAACTCGTATTATAGTATAGTACCAGGTGACCGATCATTCGATCGGTAATAAAGAGCAGGCGCTTGTACCTTAACATCATGTGTAGGTAAAATAACAGTGTATAAATTTTAAAAATACTTCTTTACCAGACCAATAAATTGTATTTGTTTTTTTTTCTTTTTTCTACTATGAATAACATGGGCTTTAAATTCTAACAGTCGAAGCAGATTTTTATTTGTGCAGTCTAATATCTAGATTTTGCCCGATAACCCCCCCCCCCCCCCAAAAAAAAAAACAACAACAAAACAACAACAACAACAGCAAAAAACAACAGCTTAATCTCATTTTAAACCAAAAAAAAAACATGTAGGCTAGAGTTGTCAGTTTTAAATCCAACAGAATTATATGTCATTTATGTCATTAAATCGCCAGGCTACAACGAATACATAAAAGTACTGCGCGTTTGTTTATGTGCAAGTCTAAAAGAGACTCGGGAACTGCCCTTCTACGCTCGCTCCACTGGCTCCCCGTGAAAGCCAGAATTGAGTATAAAGTGGCGCTACTTTGCCATCAGTGCATTTTTAATAACGAGTTTCCGTCCTATCTCAAGGCACTAATCAGACCTTATGTCCCGCAAAGAACACTTCGTTCTGCAAACTCATCGCTTCTGGAAGAGCCCCGTTTCACTCTGGCGACCGTTGGCCTTAGAGCCTTCTCAGTATCCGGTCCGAAGGTGTGGAATCCTTATTCAACTGAGGCGAACAAGCTCTACTGTTACTTTCAAAAAGAACTTAAAAACTCATTATTTTAATATTTACCTTCGATAACATTTAACATGCTTTAGAAACTTACTGTCTTATTTATGGGTTGGGTCGGATAATGCTACATTTATTTGTTTTGTCTTTTTTTTAATCATCAATTTAGCTTTGTCACCTGGCCTTGTGTAATATCCGTATTCTTAGTTGTATGTTAAACGCGCTCTGAGCTTACATTATGTTTGTTGGCAGCGCTATACAAATATTATTATTATTATTATTATTATTTAAAAGACTGAAAATGAAAAGTTTAAATTTAAAATATTGTGAATTACGTTACAATTTTTAGTTCTTCTACCCCTTCCCCTATTGGTGTACGCTCGTTTGAATCTGTGGCGCCTTCACTGTAGAACGGCTTACCTGAGACACTGAAAAACTCTGTGTCAAAAAAGGCATTCAAGAATAATATAAGACTTTTCTTTTCAACTAAATTGATCAAATACACATCCATCAGCAAAAACTTTTTTGAAACTATTTTAAAATGTTATTGTCGTTTTGTGCCTCCATCGGCCGAAACCTTGTTTAAAACTATTTTAGAGTGTTATTGTCGTTTCGATTTTGTGAGCGCGCTGAGCATGCTTTTATTAGCATGGAGTGAGGCGCTTTATAAATGACCAATTAATTAATTATTTAATTAACTTTAAAAACTGTCAAACTTTCCTATAAAATTATGTCAATTTTTTTAACTCCCTCCCTCAACCCATTCAAGCTAACAATGAGTTACGGCCGGCAAATATGTTTGATATGAATTAAAAAGGTCTACGAATAAATGTTAATCGGGTAAAAAAAATAGGCATAGTCTAACTGGAGAATTGAACCCTGGTCGCCCGCACAGCAGTCCTCTACGTTAACAAATAAGCTAGAGAAGGCTCATGTCAGATGTGAAAAGCTATTAGACAGTATATAGGACTAGGCCTAAATAAGTCAGTGACACAAACTCACAAATTGACCAATGGGGATCCGTGGGGACACAAACACGATCTTTTTATATATATAGATTTTCAATGTTTTCAATGTATTATTCCAAACATTGTTTGACAAAAAAGTAAAAAAATATAGTTTGGTGTTAACATTATTTAATATCCTCCATTTGTGTTACTATTTAAAATAAACTATCGCGGCAAAATATAATATTGATTAATATAAACATTTTTAATTTTTTTTTTTACATTTTGAGCATTAAACTTAAATACTAAATAATTAACGGTGAAATTAGGTTATTCATTGAAAAGACTGCAAATGAAAAGATTATAATATATATAGGCTTCGTTAGATGATGTGTTTAGTTTCTCCCCCCCCCCCCGCCCCTCAATAAAACTAACAGTATATTACACTTCTAACTATTGTTACAAGGAATATACGAATATACTGAATTTACATCTTTTCTAGTTTACCAGATTTCGCGAATTGACAATGTTAACATATTCTAATATATCTTACTTTGGTAGGCCTTTATAAGCAAATCATACATATTTTTAATGAAACATTCATTGAATTTTTAAAAAAGTGGATACTAATACAGTGTTTATTATTTACAGTGTAGAGTATACTGCTACAATGTATGCTATATACATCGTAGTGTATACTGCTACAGTGAACACTATATACAGTGTAGTGTAATCTGCTACAGTGTACACTATATACAGCTATTCATTGTTTAACACAAAAAAAGTTTTAGAGGTTGTTTTTTTTTCAAAAAAATGTCAGATAAAAGAAAGTTAAAAATAGACCTTTAGTTTGGTGAAACTTCATCTAATTCTGTTATTATTAAAACGGCAAACTATTATCTGAGCATTAGATAATTCGTAAATATGTATTTGTTTTTCTTTTTTTTTAAATTTAATCTAAAATATATTGAAGTTTAATCTAAAATATATTGAAGACGTTCTAATCTAAATAAGCCGCGAGGGCCGCATACTATCATTTGTCCGCCCGCGCGTTACCCACTGGCTGTAGTTTAGACACCCCTGCATTACATAAATTACACTTGGTCTTGCTTTAAATTATTTCTATCATCGGTGCGCAACAGTAGTTTAAACAAGAAATTAACTTCTTTCTGCTGTAGTAAGCCTACGGGTATTCCCGAAACGTCATAACTGCGACGCAACAAAACACCGCTCTTGAAAGCCGCACTACATGTGGGTCGAGCAATGGCATGTTTTCACGGCCAAAATCAATATCTACGATAAATCTAATGTGTATTTTTGTTTAACGTCCATTTCCGATTTTTATTTGTGGGGCCGAAAAGCTGTCGATTTTTTTTTAGGTGAAACAAGTAGTGCATTAAAACATGAAGATAATCGTTAGAGCGCTTTTGAAGAAAATTTCCAGACATATATATATATATATACATACAATTTTAACTCGTATTATAGTATAGGAGTACCAGGTGACCGATCATTCGATCGGTAATAAAGAGCAGGCGCTTGTACCTTAACATCATGTGTAAAACAACAGTGCATAAATTTTAAAAATACTTCTTTACCAGACCAATAAATTGTAGGCCAATTTGTCTTTTTCCTTTTTTCTACTATGAATAACATGGGCTTTAAATTCTAACAGTCGAAGCAGATTTTTATTTCTGCAGTCTAATATCTAGATTTTGCCCGATAACCCCCCCCCCCCCCAAAAAAAAAAAAAAAAAAAAAAAAAAAAAACAAAAAAAAAAAAAAAAAAGAAACAACAGCTTAATCTTATTTTAAACCAAAAAAAACATGTAGGCTAGAGTTGTCAGTTTAAATCCAACAGAAATATATGTCATTTATGTCAATAAATCGCCAGGCTACAACGAATACATAAAAGTACTGCGCGTTTGTTTATGTGCAAGTCTAAAAGAGACTCGGGAACTGCCCTTCTACGCTCGCTCCACTGGCTCCCCGTGAAAGCCAGAATTGAGTATAAAGTGGCGCTACTTTGCCATCAGTGCATTTTTAATAACGAGTTTCCGTCCTATCTCAAGGCACTAATCAGACCTTATGTCCCGCAAAGAACACTTCGTTCTGCAAACTCATCGCTTCTGGAAGAGCCCCGTTTCTCTCTGACGACCGAGTCGTCCGGTCCGAAGGTGTGGAATCAACTTCCCATTCAACTGAAGCGAACAAGCTCTACTGTCAATATTTACCTTCGATAACATTTAACATGCTTTAGAAACTTACTGTCTTATTTATGGGTTCGGTCGGTTAATGCTACATTTATTTGTTTTGTCTTTTTTTTTATCATCAATTTTGCTCTGTCACCTGGCCTAGTGTAATATCCGTATTCTTAGTTGTATGTTAAACGCGCTCTGAGCTTACATTATGTTTGTTGGCAGCGCTATACAAATATTATTATTATTATTATTATTTAAAAGACTGAAAATGAAAAGTTTAAATTTAAAATATCGTGAATTACGTTACAATTTTTAGTTCTTCTACCCCTTCCCCTATTGGTGATTTGGTGTACGCTCGTTTGAATCTGTGGCGCCTTCACTGTGGAACGGCTTATCTGAGACACTGAAAAACTCTGTGTCAAAAAAGGCATTCAAGAAGAATTTGAAGACTTTTCTTTTCAACTAAATTGATCAAATACTCATCCATCAGCAAAAAACTTGTTTGAAACTATTTTAAAATGTTATTGTCGTTTCGTGCCTCCATCGGCCGAAACCTTGTTTAAAACTATTTTAGAGTGTTATTGTCGTTTCGATTTTGTGAGCGCGCTGAGCATGCTTTTATTAGCATGGAGTAAGGCGCTATATAAATGACCAATTAATTAATTAATTAATTAACTTTAACAACTGTCAAACTTTCCTATAACATTATGTCAATTTTTTTAACTCCCTCCCTCAACCCATTCAAGCTAACAATGAGTTACGGCCGGCAAATATGTTTGATAGGAATTAAAAAGGTCTACGAATAAATGTAAATCGGGTAAAAAAAATAGGCATAGTCTAACTGGAGAATCGAACCCGCTCGCACGCACAGCAGTCCTCTACGTTAACAACTTAGCTAGAGAGGGCACATGTCAGATGTGAAAAGCTATTAGACAGTATATAGGACTAGGCCTAAATAAGTCAGTGACACAATAGGGATCCGTGGGGACACAAACACGATCTTTTTATATATAGAGATTTTCAATGTTTTCAATGTATTATTCCAAACATTGTTTGACGAAAAAAGTAAAAAAATATAGTTTGGTGTTAACATTATCTAATAACCTCCATTTGTGTTACTATTTAAAATAAACTATCGCGGCAAAATATAATATTGATTAATTAAAACAATGGTATGATAAACATTTTTTTTTTATTTTGAGCATTAAACTTAAATACTAAATAATTAAAGGTGAAATTATGTTATTCATTGAAAAGACTGCAAATGAAAAGATCATAATATATATAGGCTTCGTTAGATGGTTTGTTTAATTTCTCCCCCCCCCCCCCGCCCCTCAATAAAACTAACAGTATATTACACTTCTGATTATTGTTATAAGGAAAATACGAATATACTGAATTTACATCTTTTCTAGTTTACCAGATTTCGAATTGACAATGTTAACATATTCTAATATATCTTACTTTGGTAGGCCTTTATAAGCAAATCATGCATATTTTTAATGAAACATTCATTGAATTTTTAAAAAAAGTGGATACTAATACAGTGTTTATTATTTACAGTGTAGAGTATACTGCTACATTGTATGCTATATACAGCGTAGTGTATACTGCTACAGTGAACACTATATACAGTGCAGTGTAATCTGCTACAGTGTACACTATATACAGCTATTCATTGTTTAAACACAAAAAAAGTTTTAGAGGTGTTTTTTTTTCAAAAAATGTCAGATAAAAGAAAGTTAAAAATAGACCTTTAGTTTGGTGAAACTTCCTCTAATTCTGTTATTATTTAAACGGCAAACTATTATCTGACTATTAGATAATTCGTAAATATGTATTTGTTTTTCTTTTTTTTTTAATTTAATCTAAAATATATTGAAGTTTAATCTAAAATATATTGAAGACGTTCTAATCTAAATAAGCCGCGAGGGCCGCATACTATCATTTGTCCGCCCGCGCGTTACCCACTGGCTGTAGTTTGGACACCCCTGCATTACATAAATTACACTTGGTCTTGCTTTAAATTATTTCTATCATCGGTGCGCAACAGTAGTTTAAACAAGAAATTAAACTTCTTTCTGCTGTAGTAAGCCTACGGGTATTCCCGAAACGTCATAACTGCGACGCAACAAAACACCACTCTTGAACACCGCACTACACGTGGGTCGAGCAATGGCATGTTTTCACGGCCAAAATTAATTATCTACGATAAATCTAAAGCGTATTTTTGTCTAAGGTTCATTTCCGATTTTTATTTGTGTGGCCGAAAAGGTGTAGATTTTTTTTTAGGGGAAACAAGTCGTGCATTAAAACACGAAGATAATCGTTAGAGCGCTTTTGAAGAAAATTTCCAGATATATATATATATATATACATACAATTTTAACTCGTATTATAGTATAGGATAGGATAAATATTATATGACTAAAGAATTTATAATAAAATGTGTACATTTTTGAACATTACATTAACTACCAAGTTTGTATGATTACAATGTCTCTACACCGCATAACAATAGTCTGGCGATGTTTAAAGCTTCATAATAATAATATAAGAGAATATCTCAGTAAAACTGAGATCGAAATACAATTAATGTTTAGCAGGTGCCAGATCTATATATCGAATCACGATAACTAAATGATAATTTTAGGCGATAATTAACTATCAAAATGTGAAAGTTTAGTAATAAAACTCTGTATTGGTGTAAATGCAAATAAAAAACTCGTTTTTTTTTTAAAGTTAAATATTAAACGCTATAAAGATTTTCTCTATACACCTCGTTTTGGGCCTCTATCTTGCTACGGCGCTAAATAAATATTTTTTATATTTTTTTTAAAATATAATAGAGCAGGTTGACTTTTGGGCTGTTGGCACGCTGAATGATTTAAAAATCCTAGTTGGGCACACTATTAGCAAAAGGTTGCCGACCCTTGGCCTCTATGTCGCTAAATATCGGTACTAGTACGGCAGTTAAACTAGTTAGTCGATCCTTTTACACTTTAATGATTTCCAGTGCGGTAGCCAAGAGGGGAGATTGAAAGTATCATCATTTTAGTCAAATGTATTGAAAATTTAAAACACATTTTTTTTTTTTGGTCATTTAACAAAATGTATTTTGTGAAGAGTTTGTAAAAAACAAATTATGTGTCAACTGTATGCCACAGCAGATCTAACCTTACATTTGACTACACAACATACATTACTGGTGAATATTTATAACTGACAAGAATAACACCAGTTAAATCACTTAGCCTAACCTAGAAACACTAGTCACTAGAGGACATAAATTATCAATCAACAGTGAGAGTCACTTTTCCCATTTTACACATCTTTGTAATATTATTTGCACTATCAATAGACCTTCTGAAGCGCAGGAACAATTACAATAATTTAAACCAAGAACTATGTACTTGATTAAAGTATTTTCGTAACAGACCTGTAAGGCTTGGATTGAAATGATTACACTCAGATGGTAAATGGTAACACTTATGACAGTTTCACAAAATGGTCCACAGACCTTGTAAAAAGATTCCTGATTTTTCAAACGTAGGCCTATGTAATAAAAATAAATCATATAGAAATGACTATAGTGTTAAAAAAAGTGGGGGGGGGGGGGAGGGGGGCCCAGAAAAGATCTCGTACCGGCATCTTTTTTTTCTCTCGAGGGCCCTGGGGGGTGGTGAGGGGGAAAGAGAGAGAGAGAGAGAGAATTAAAAAGAGAGGGAGATTGAGATGGAAAAGAGATATGGGGAGGGGGAGATAAATGGTAGATATTGTAAAGCGATATTTGTTGATAAATGACATACTCACGAGGTGTATAATAAACAAAAAAAGAATTTAGTTAGGGACAAAGTTTTATGACTATGTTCTCTGTACGACGTAAAAAATGGTTTCGAATGGGCTTTAAGCACTAATAGACGTATTGCACTAGACCAATGCTTATAGAAAAAAATAACATACAACTGCGACATCTTGCAGAATTTCTCACACAATTTATTACAAAAATAACATCAAAATAACAAAAACTTCTTTTTTTTTTTTTTTTTTTTTTTTTTTTTTTTTTTTTTTGAAGTCGATATCAATTATTTTTGCATTAGAAAGTGTTTTTTTTTATACGTTTTTTTCACCCCCCTCCCCCCACGTGCACTTGTATTGTAAACCTTGTCTCACATGATTAGGTGTACTTAATTTTCTATCTTACCGATTATCCCGCCCACAATCTTTCGCGAATCACACGCTTCGATACACGAGACATGCAAAGTTTAAAAATATCTGATTATTCACTCTGGGCTTCGCGGAAACCACAAAATGCTTCGCGGAGTACAAACTTTAACGTCTGTTAATTCCTCTACTAATCTACTACATGTCACAGCCCACAACAATGCCCGCCAAGCTTTTGACCAAGGCTCCCACCGATCTTCTGCCGCCAGATTAAAAAAGATTGTGTGGCCAGTAGGTGCAATGCCTATCCGCCTTTATTATCCTTTCACAACTAATATCAGGTGACCATCAGAGTTGAGGGAGACTCTAAACCAGGGGCGGGGGGTGGGGGAGCAGTTAACCGGTCCATAGATCTAATGTCTTATGAAAAAAATCAGGACAAGCCTTACGGCTCTTAAGTCCACGGCGTAATGATGTAATATGTAAAGGGATGGATTAAGGGTGGAACACCAAGATCCTGTCCGCATACCCTCACCGTCGCCCGGTAGTGCAAATTCCAGACTATATTCACCAGGTCGAGGTTGAGTCGGGCTGTTGCGCACGATTGCTTCCTCCCCCCCCCCCTCACAGCAGGATAATGATTCTCGGACGCGCAACACGGGGTTGTCCACCAAGCGTTTAGTCCACCTGTTGTAGTCTTAATGTTTGCGGCGTATCGGTGGTGTTTCCACTTTTGCCAGCTGTGTGGCCCATGGATATACAAAAGTGGATTGGAACCAGACGACCACCGGAATGGCTATCCAAAAGAGCTTCCACTCAACCACCTAGACGTTCCATTGTTCTGGCATTTTCTAAAAGTTTATTTCTTGTGTTTTCTAAGGAGTTAGAAACTTTACAAAGGACTCATACTTGACAACACCTAAACTAAATCTTAAAAAAAAAAATGATAAAAAATTACTTTACCGAAAATTAAGTTACTATTTTTTGTGAAGGCGTAAAAAAACAAACTTTGGTATCCATTTTTGTTGTCTCGACTCGTACCTGGCCCACTGCGGAGCCTTATTGTTAACCCTTCCCGTACCGACCTACTTCTATCTATGCTGCCTTCAGTTCCGCTATATACGCGCCCGGGACTTTAAGGGTTAATAAAACAAAAACTCCATGCCTTGTCTTACTTCTTTTTATCTAGATTGATTCTAGATTGTACTATCTGACCTAATACAAGACTTTGTAAGCCAAAAAAAAAAACAAGGAAAAAAAAAACAACAACAATCACACATTAACTAAAACAACCAACGACATCGAACTAAGAACCAACACCAAATTAAAAAAAAAAATTTAATAAAGAGAAGAGCCTATCACAAGTGAACCAGGAGTGGAGAATTGTGATAGCGCCCCCGCGCCCTTCCCATGGTGTAATTTTATAACTAAGAAAAGATTTTTTTTTAACGATTATAACCTTTGTTTGTTGTCCTTAAGCCCTCGTTTTGTTTATGACTTTATTTAGTACTCTTTTGTTTCCATTGTGGCATCCGAGCATGGAATGGGTTGCCTCAAAAAAACAGGAAAACCTGTAATCTAACTTCTTTTAAAACTCTGATCACGATGCAAGATTACAAATTACATATTTTATGAAACGCTATTAATAACAATTAGTCTTTTAATGCGCTTTACATTTACGCTGTGTTATTAAAATGAATCGACTAAGTATGTTTTTAATTTAGTTTAAAATATCAATATTATTCGCTTGTTTAATCGCACACGCTTTTCTTTTTACTGACTAGATTCTGACCACGGATAGGCGTAGGACGACACAGTAATCTGTTTCTTTCTGGCAGGAGCGACTGTAATATAAAAGATAAGATTTATTTCACATGACTATTGTTGACTTTGGCGTTTAAGTTTTAGCTACAACAAATTTTCATTTCTTGTACACTCTGAGACATTATAGATCTATATCTATTTATAGACTGACGAATAAGACTTTTGTTGCTATTTTGTACATTTGCCGAAAACTAACGTCTTTAAAAATTGTTTGTTTTGCATTATAGGAAACCATAGGAGATGGGCTCATTGGTATAGATGCAAAAAGTTTGCCCTGTACATAGTGACAGTTCCTCCGGCCGTTCGTCTGTACGCGCCCTGTGTGTATCCACCTAAATGATCTGTATACGGGGCACTGGATCGCCCTTCACAGGATTTTCGGGCAACTTTGTATTAACCTCAACACTGACGATGTCCCAACTGTCGGTTATGTAAACTGGATACAGGCGTGTGCTCCAAAATATGACATTATCGTTTTAAGATTGGTCAGGATTTGCAAGCCCCATTCACAAGCGTCCACTTTATTTTTAAAACAATATATTATTATTGTTGACTGGAATTTGATTGGGCCCATGTTGCTCAGCAATGAGTAATTATCTGTTTACTATGTCTAGTTCTACTTACAACTTGATCCCATATCAGCCTCTAACCTTTGACCCCGTGTCAGTGCAGAACACACAATAATAGTGCTGTCTTTTGGCTTTGTGTTCTTTTCAATGGTACTCTTTGTGTGTGTGTGTGTCTGTTTTAAAAATTAAGTCAACAGGGACTTATGGTAGGATAAGGAGCTGATCCCTTAAAGAAGTCCCGTGACATAGCACTGAGCTTGTTATCATTGGCGTCCCATAGTACACGGTGGATAGTCAACGACGTTACCGAAACGCCAGTGCAATGGCGCGCCACTCTATTCGGTAGGGTGGGGGGGGGGAGGGTGATAGATTAGCCCGCCGCCCAGGTCGAAAGGAAACCTCTAGCAGATTTCTAGACATCCCGATTGTGTAAGGCTATCCTTTCTCCCTCCGTTGGGCAGTGCCGCCTCCGACATCTTGGGCACGAAAAACCAGGACGCCATGATAATATACAACCACTCGAGTTAAAACTATAGTTATATTTGTGTTTTCTTAATGGTAAAAAAAAAATGTGTATGTTCTATACTTTAAAATGGGCACCGGAATTCGGGTTGCCCAGGGCGTGGCAACCATAGGGCTTCCAGATATGTCTTATATCATAGGCCGCATTCCTCTTCAATCAGTCTCTTTCTTCTTATCTCCAGTGGTGATTGGTGTAACCCGGGGGCGTGCAACACTGTTCGTCACAGAGCCGCACGAGGAATACACTACATGTATAACAAGGTTAGCCGCACATTCCGAACATTTATTTACAAATCAAATGATTTTTTTATTTTTTATAAATGCTATTGGCTGGTCGTATTGTGGCCCGCGGGCCGCCTCCTCTTGCACATCCCTGGTGTAACCGATGGATAAAAGAGTACCGTGATACGTAGTATCGTCAGTGAGACAAAGTGGATGACTGCTATGATTAAACAATATATCATATCGATACTTTAGGTTACTCGGTTCATTCTTATCGTGGCTCTCCTTCCCCCCCCCCCGCCCCCCCCCCCCCAAACCTCTACCATAAACTTAGACATTAGTTCGATGTATGATGATGCTATGTTCTTAATATAGAATATTGCGTAATGGAAACTGCATCAACGATTTTTTCTTGCTAAAAATCTGTGTGACTTAATAGGTAATGGAAGATTATATTAAAAGCAATTGAGAGAGAGGGTGGAGAGAAAGAGACGGAGAGAAAGATAGCCGGAGAGAAAGAGAGCCGGAGAGACAGAGAGCCTCAGAGAAGAATGCGCGTGAGAAAGGACAAATTAAGAGAGAGAGAGAGAAAAGAGTAATAATGTTAAAGGCATAGTGTGTACTTGTGAGAACAAACTGAGTGACAAAGAGAAATGATATAGAGAGAGAGAGAGAGAAATGAAAAAAAAAGATAACAAGCCTGTCGGAGAACAAGAGAGATATTTAAGAAAGAGCGAGCGTGTGCCAGCAGTAAAGAGAAAGGAAGAAAGAAAGAAAGAGAGAAAGAGAGAAAGAAAGAGAGAAAGAAAGAGAGAAAGGAAGAAAGAAAGAAAGAGAGCAAAATGAACAGAGCATGCGTGAGAGTGAGAGACAAAGAGAAAGAGGGGGAGATAAATTAAGAGATAGACCGAGGGCCAGATAGAGTGAGAGAAAGAGAGAAAGAGAGATAGAAAGAGAGGTAGATTAAGAGACTGTATGTCAGAAAGCGAGAGAGAAGGAGAAAGGCTATGCAAGTGAAGCTGGTTCAAATTCCACTGCTTGAGTCATTAACGTAAGGTTCTCCCCGGCTTGTCAACAATAGATCATGGATTTTTGTTGATATATCCACCGAAACCGAAAAGGATCGGTTCAACCAAAATATTTCTAACATGGGGACCATTCTTTCCGCTTTGATACCAGAATCTTAATATCGGATAGCTGCCAGGTAATCGGACAAAAAGATGGCGGTAATCAAGAGCACTTCATCAAAGCCATGAAAATCTTGATCGGTTAAACGTAAGCCCGTCACATTTCATTTCCTGTCTGGGGTAAAGATGGACGAGGTTGTGGGTGGAGAGTTGTCTTCGCCTGAAGGGGGGGGGGGGCTGGGGTAAAGAGTCAACACTCTAAAAGGGACACGGCCCACATATTTGAGTGGTAGAGCCCCAAACCGCCACCCACGCACGAGATTGTGTGCAGACCTAAATTTACCGGAAAGTCGGCTGGCCGGAAGTGGGTCAACAAGATGGAGGAACACAAGGGAGGTAATTATTGACGAAAATGGTTTCCTTTTGAGATAAATAGTTTGTGGGGAAAAACCCAGGAAAGTTCTTGGATATTGTGTGTATGTAGCCTATATATGTGTCAGTGTGTTTTATCTTATATATTACAGACGTTCCTCCTATAAAAAAGATTATTGCGTTATACACTCAACCGTCGTCTAGTCTTGTTAGTGTTAAGTAAGTTACTGGTTTTCCTGGTTCCATTCCATGCCCGAATGCCACTCGGGAAGAAAGAGCTACTTATAGTAATTTGTTCTCGCATAAGGGAAAAGAAAGGTGTTTTTTGTCCTCATGTTTATCTGAGCATTTTATATATATGTATGTGTGCTAAAAATACACAGGAAAAAATAAAATGATGTATAATTCAACAATAATTTAATGTCTGATTGTTCGTTTATTACGTCTTTTTGTTTTTTAAATAACATTCTGGATTATAATTTTCGCGCCCCTCACCCTTAATGCATCTTTTAGCCCACTTTTTTTTTTTTTTTTTTTTTTTTTTTTTTTTTTTTTTTTTTTTTTTTTTTTTTGCTAAGACCTTTAAGTGCGGCTCCCTTTGAAACTATTTGGAGGCCACTGGATGCATTGAAATCACCGCCCATTCTTCCAAAACCCATACCTTGAATCTCAAAGATTAAAAAGTATCCATCCTCAGGCAGGTGTCATACATCCAATCCATATTGGGGTCGCTGAAACTCTTCGGCATTTACCAAATAGCGCTTGCTCCAATTGTGGTATGTTTTAGCTTGGGATTAAGTTAAAAAACAACAGGACAGTACCCGTCGGACCAAATTGATCCCCAGGGCCGGAGAAGCAGCTTTCACCAGTTTCAGTGTCCACGGCATACTAGGAGATTGTGTTAAAATTAAGAGCTGCCTGCTGGTGAAATGCAATGGAATAAGGTTGAATTGGAGTCTGGGTTGCTGGGTCTCGTAGAATAAATTATGCACCGGGCCACGCAGTTTTAGGAGTAGTTTAACACTTAGCCTGTAACCTAAGAATAAAACAAACATCAATAGATTTAAAAAAGATAAACCAATAAATAAATGGAAAAAAAAAACTAAAACGCATTTAAACGTATTCGCTTTGCTGATAGAGTTTTTAACTCTCTCTGTCTCTCCCTCCGTCTTTCTCTCTTGAAACCAAACCAGGAAAATATTCAAGGACATGACAGTACGCCATAGTCAACCCCAAAGCTATCAAATGTCATTACGTGTCATTTCATGCCAGTAGGCTACATATGGAATGGTTCTAAGACTATTAGCCAGCCAACAGAAGCTTCTTCCGTGGGGAGTTGGTTGAAAAAGAAGGGAGGGTTATAGTCTAAACATAGACTAAGATGGAAGGATATTACGTTTTGTCACTTGAACGTCAACAGGTAATGTTCGGTAAACATGAAAAAAAAACAGAATGAAAAAAGGAAATTGTTTCTCGTTCACTAATGTCACGGAAAACAACAAGAAACAAAATATTCTGCGTTGTTTCTATACGGCAATCCGAGTCTAGGAATTTTGTGGCATACAATTAGCAACTGCAACGTAGCGGCATTGATTTTCTGTTTATAAGTATAGTGACAGAGACTTGACAGCTAGGAAAGGCTTCGAGTATAACGGCAGACAGATTAAACAAGTTAGAAGAAATATATATATATTTATATTTATATATATATTTATATTTATATTTATTTATATATATGTGTGTGTGGTACAGTGGTCGAGCGTACAAAGCGTACTAGCGTACCGAAGGTCCTGGGTTCGAATCCTGGTGAAAGCTAGGATTTGTTCTATGGAATGGTGGGTGTCCCTCAGTTTTCCCAGCTATGATGGGTAAAGTAAAGGCGGCTGGGCATTGTGCTGGCTACACTATCTCCTAGTATGCCGTGGCCATAGAAACCGGTGAACGCTAATCAGCTATATATGAAAAGATTAATATATAAGTTGATTACAGTTGGGTGGATAGTGACAAAATGTTTAGATGGAGAGATACTATATAGTCAAATAAAAAAAAGAAAATCGATAGTTGGTTAGATAAACTATGAGCAGACAAAAGCACATAGTGAGGAACATTTCAATATACATAGATATATTAATTTCGATAGAGTGCTTGGCTTGCCCCTACTGAAGGTCCCAGGCTCGAATTCTGGTGAAGGCTAGGATTCGTTACAGGTTCTGGGACGAGGGGTTGTCCCTGAGTCTTCCCAGCTCTTGCTGTACACACAATCCCCTAGTATTCGTGTAAACGCTGCTTCACATATACCTATAGATGAAAACAAAGAATAACAGTACCATCTTGATATTATGTATCAAAAGTGACGTTCTAGCAATGTCTAATTCCGCTCTAGATACAATGCCGCTGGTCTATAAATAGCACACTGGATACCTACAACCTTGGAATAATAACAATAATACGAACAGTGTGATGTGAACCACCGTCACAATCTCCACCCGGACATCTACGTCGTTAGTTGAACCAACAGCTTTCTCTACTTTCGTGATTAGTAAAAACTCTGTATAGTTTGGTTGCACTCATCGAGGTCTGACCTCGAAGTGTCAGAAATGGCCCGCGGACCCCGAAACTCGGCCCGTGTTTACTACACCGAATTGTCAACTGGACGAACTGGGTTATATCCCTGCCGCCGTCCAATTCCTGCAGCCTTGCAGGAGTTTTGGGACCAAGGAAGTTACAAACTTCTTTCTGGAAGGGACACACAACTTTTTTCTTGGCGTCAACGTTTGAAAAGTAAAGTACCCGTAAGACCAAATTGATCATAATAGTGCCGGTGAAGCAACGTTCACTAGTTTATGTGGCCACGGCGTACAAGGAAATGCGTGGCTACCCGTGGCCTGTTCATTGTTCTGATGCTGCTAGAGGTGACGTCTGTTAACTTATAAGTCATGTCCTCTGAAGACGTCAGAAAAGACCATCCGGGCAGTCTAAAAGCTGAGAATGAGAAATAAGGAACGCAGAAGAAGATTGATGTGTGCGTATATATTTGTGCATATATGTTTGATTTTCAGTTGTTTTTTTAAATAAATATTTTTTGTTGCTGTTTTATCCGAAACAAAAAATATCGTTTCACCAATAGGTATAGAGACTGTACATAACTGGTCTAATTAATTGCATATAATTCCAGAAACTTTCAGTATAGTGGAGAATCTAGGGTATTTCCAACAGCGCGTCACTTTCACTTTCTCCTTCTTATACTCGACAATGGCCGACATTTTGTTTCGTAGAATTTCACTGTTTCTCAAAGTCATACAGATTACAGATTATGGCGGTTGTTAGAAACTTGAGTTATAAATAGATGATAGTTCTTTACCTTGACCCTTGAAGCCTGTCACCAAAAAAATCAAGCTGCGGAACCTGATGTCTGATGGAGCCCCCCCTATCCCAAACGCCAGCAAAGCAGAGTTAATACTCTTAAAAAACTTTCAAGATATAATTGAACCCAGATATAATGAGTCATAGCAGGGTACAGAAAACATAACAATACAATACAAAACAGTATAGCAACAACACCAAAAGTCTTTTTTTTTAATTAGGTCAATCTGCAAGGACTACGATGTAAGTGAATGTAAGATGCTCTTGTGTATTTTTTTTAATTCACGTAATAATTACAAGATGGCCGACTGACATACATATTTAACACGTTCACTATTCTAGATTACTGCAGAAAACATAGCCTCAATAAATACAAAAGGAACAACGCAAAATAAAATTAAGTTATGATGTCACCAACCCCCCTTTCAACATAAGTAATGATGTCATCAAGCCTGTTTAGCATGAACCTAGATGTCACCAACCCCTTTCAACATATGCCATGATGTCATCAAGCCAGTTTAGCATCAACCTAGAGCTCACCAACCTAGTTCGACATAAGCCATGATGTCATCAAGCCAGCTTAGCATGAGCCTAGATGCCACCAACCCGTTCATCGAGATCCTTAATGTCACATCAAATATGTTTTAAAAGGGTTTACAAAATCTTTGATGTAAAGGGAAGATGGGGTAAAGAGTCACATCTCAGTATATTATGTGGTAGGCTAGACCTGGAGTTCGGCAACCTTTAGATAATAGTGTGCCAAAGTAGGATTTCTAATTCTTTCAGCGTGCCAAGAGTCTAAAAGTTATCCTGTTCTTTTCTTGTAGATGAGATTTGAATCATCGCCTTTGCGGGGTCTTCCGCGTGCCATCGAAAATCGCTCTGCTTGCCAAGTGTATCGTAGGTTGCCGATCCCTTGGCCAGACTGCATGATGATGAATGGAAAAGGTGAATAGCTTCCCTTTGTCGTAAGCATTCTACCTAATGGTAAGATATGTGGAACTGCTTTTATTTTTTACCTTTCAAATTTGGGGCTCTAGAGCCCTTGTGACAACTTATGCCACTGTGACAACATGCCAGCTGTGACTGACAACACGCCCGCGGTGACAACAAGCCCGCCCGCTGTGACAACATGCCCTCTGCGACAACATGAACGCTGTGACAACATTCCCGCTGTGACAACATGCCGCTGTGACAACATGCCCGTTGTGACAACAAGCCCGCTGTGACAACAAGGCCGCTGTGACAACATGCCCGCTGTGACAACATGCCCGCTGGTGACAACAAGCCCGCTGTGACAACAAGCCCGCTCTGACAATTTTCCCCATTGTGACAACAAGCCCGCTCTGACAATTTTCCCCATTGTGACAACATGCCCGCTGTGACAACATGCCCGCTGTGACAACACGCCCGATGTGACAACACGCCCACTGTGACAACATGCCCGCTTTGACAACACGCCCGCTGTGACAACATGCCTGCTGTGACAACACGCCCACTGTGACAACATGCACGCTGTGACAACATGCCCGCTGTGACAACATTCCCGCTGTGACAACATGCCCGCTATGACAGCAAGCCCGCTATGACAACAAGCCCGCTGTGACAACATGCCCGCTTTGACAACATGCCCGCTTTGACATTAAAGATTCATCTTTCCCATAACCAAGTAATACATAAAGACAAGTCACCATTTCGCTATGTTTGTTTTCTTTTGGAAAAGACGGGAAAAAGATCCTTGAATTCCAACGAATAGAGTCATTGGTTTCAAATTTCGAAAACAATAATAGAGTGGGGCTATAAACAGAATCTCCCCCTCCCCCCCCCCCACACACACACCAAAACAAACAAAGTAGAGGCAGCCGATAGCATTGTGGTGGCCACACGAGACTATATGCATGTATGCCATGGTCACTGAAACGGTTGAGCCCTTTCGATTGGATAACTAAATAGTCCAATAGCTACTTGTAGTTCTGACATAAACAAGAGAGTGCACGGCCAAGCACGTGCCCCCCTGGCTCAGAATCACGAGCACTGGCGCACACACACACACAAATAAACACACTAATGTGGCGCTGACATGGCTGTGTGTGTGGGGGGGGGGTGAAAAGTGGAAAGTCCACCCAAAGTCTTTCCCGCCCTCGTTGTCCCGCTCAGATGGAATCGAAAAAGGCGATACGCTCGGGGGGTGTCGCTGACACGAAGGTTACGTCAAGTCACACATGTGTCAGCCATGTTCCCTGACACTGTCAGACGTACAGTGACACACACACACACGCACACATGCACTTGAGTCAGAGCTCTGTCAGGTCTGTGTCACACGGAGCGCGAGTGGCCGGGATATAAATAGAAAGTTCAGAGTTCAGTCCACAGACTTAGAGAAATAAATAACAGAATACTTGGGACTGCGTTATTTTTAGAAACGGTAAAATCCATTAAAGAAAAAGGGTGAGACTGACTGAGAGCCAAGAGAGTGAGAGAAAGAGAGAGAGAAATAGAGGGGAGTTGGGAAATAAAGAGAAAGGGTAAGATTGACAGAGAAAGAAACATTTTAAAAAGTCGCAAGGCAGAGTTCAACCAACGGGAAAGAGAGAGAGAGAGAGAGAGAGAAACGTGAAGAGAGGCATAAAGAGAGAAAAAGATAGAGACTCGGAAAAAGTGGCATCACTATTGAGATTAGATAGATAGTAAGAAACAAACCAAAATAGACAGTAAGAGAAATATAGACTGTAAAAGAAAGAATTACATCAAAGAGGAGAAAAAAAATAACTTTGTCAGACAGAAAAAAGAGGCTGTCACTCGAGGGTCCGTCTGCTCAGCCATAGGAACAAGTGCAAATTTAAGCCCTCGGTGAAGCTCCATCGTCTCGCCAGACGGAACGATGCCAACTAATATGCATAAGAAGAGTGCTTTTTGCTATTGTTTTTTTTTTTTGTTTTTTTTTTGTAAAAACTATCCCATTTGAAAGTCTAAGTTGAAAAATAATAATACACCACAATAACAAACTTAACACATACACTCACTCGAACACTAGTACACACACAAAAACAACAACACACTCACAATGCAAAAAAAAAAAAAGATAATAGGCAAAACCCCCCAAAAAATAAAAAAAATGATACACCAGCTAACGACCTCATAAAAATCTAATCACTTGCTCACACATTAGCACCTCGTGAGGTAGGAAGAGGGAGAGGAGGGAGGCGATGAGGGAAGGAGGGAGGGTGGGGGGAGAGAAAGGAAAGAGTGGAGTGAAACTTCAACTCAAAAGTGCACTTATAACGTTATTATTGTTGTTCACATTATTTTCTATCCTTGGTGGTTTGACGCCCCCCCCCCCTCCGCCCTTTTTCCTTTTCCCCACTTCACCACCCCTTTCCCCCCGGCTGAACAAAATCCCCCCGCCCCCTTGTTGTTTTCACTTTTTCTGTTCTAACTGGCACTAGAGCTACATTTACTATATAAAAAAAAAAGTTCTCTTAGATGTAGAAATATTTAAGAGGTCATTCAAGGTCACCGTTTAGCAGTCTACCTCCCATTTATTAAAGGAAGGCGGACGACATTTTTTCTCTGTCTTGTCATGACGGCTGAGACTCACGGATGTCTTGCATAACATTAATTAATATTCATGCTTTGTATATTTATTATGTATAATATATTTACTTTTTTATATTATTAAAAGCGAATTTCTCTTGGAATCCCTGTCGAAATGTTCTCTCCACTGGCTCCGGGAAATCCCGGAGATAATCTCGAACATGAATAGGACTATGTTGGATATTTTGTTGAAACATTTCTTGGTGTTTTTTGTTTTTTTTTAAATTAGTAACATTGTTGCTCTTTTTAAATAGTTATTGTGGTGTTTAAAATACACTTTCTTTCCGAGTGGCATTCGGGCGTGGAATGGGTGGCCTGAACAAACCAGGCGAAACCAGTAACTTAACATCATTTAAAACACTGATAAAACTGTAAGGCTAGACTAAGATCACGGATGATCGTAGGACGCAAAAATCTTCTTTATAGAAGGAGCGTCTTTAATATATAACAACAGATAATTACATGAAGAATATGTATAAATTATTTATCACGTGACTATTATGGCAATTCAGTTGTTGTTTTTTGAATGGCTGGTATCAATCTCCTTATTTAGAATGCATTTTATGTTCAGATTATTTAGCAGAAAGAGAGAGAGAGAAAAAAAAAACAGAGAGTGAAAGAGAGTTAGGGCTAATAGAAGGGAGAGGGAAATAGGGAAAAAATAAAGAAAGAAAATACAGTGGAGAGGGCAGAGAAAGAGAGTGAGTTTCTGAGAGAGAGAGAGAGAGAGTGAGAGTGTCTGAGAAAGAGAGAGAGAGAGTGAGAGTGTCTGAGAAAGAGAGAGAGAGAGTGAGAGTGTCTGAGAAAGAGAGAGAGAGAGTGAGAGTGTCTGAGAAAGAGAGAGAGAGAGTGAGAGTGTCTGAGAAAGAGAGAGAGAGAGTGAGAGTGTCTGAGAAAGAGAGAGAGAGAGTGAGAGCGTCTGAGAAAGAGAGAGAGAGAGAGTGAGAGTGTCTGAGAAAGAGAGAGAGAGGGAGAGTGTCTGAGAAAGAGAGAGAGAGAGTGAGAGTGTCTGAGAAAGAGAGAGAGAGAGTGAGAGTGTCTGAGAAAGAGAGAGAGAGAGTGAGAGTGTCTGAGAAAGAGAGAGAGAGAGTGAGAGTGTCTGAGAAAGAGAGAGAGAGAGTGAGAGTGTCTGAGAAAGAGAGAGAGAGAGTGAGAGTGTCTGAGAAAGAGAGAGAGAGTGACAGTGTCTGAGAAAGAGAGAGAGAGAGTGAGAGTGTCTGAGAAAGAGAGAGAGAGAGTGAGAGCGTCTGAGAAAGAGAGAGAGAGAGTGAGAGTGTCTGAGAAAGAGAGAGAGAGAGTGAGAGTGTCTGAGAAAGAGAGAGAGAGAGTGAGAGTGTCTGAGAAAGAGAGAGAGAGAGTGAGAGTGTCTGAGAAAGAGAGAGAGAGAGAGTGAGAGTGTCTGAGAAAGAGAGAGAGAGAGTGAGAGTGTCTGAGAAAGAGAGAGAGAGAGTGAGAGTGTCTGAGAAAGAGAGAGAGAGAGTGAGAGAGAGAGTGAGAGTGTCTGAGAAAGAGAGAGAGAGAGTGAGAGTGTCTGAGAAAGAGAGAGAGAGAGAGTGAGAGTGTCTGAGAAAGAGAGAGAGAGAGTGAGAGAAAAAGAGAGTGAGAGTGACTGAGAAAGAGAGAGAGAGAGTGAGAGTGTCTGAGAAAGAGAGAGAGAGAGAGAGAGTGAGAGTGTCTGAGAAAGAGAGAGAGAGAGAGAGAGTGAGAGTGTCAGACATAGACAAATAGAGATGGGTAGATTACGTATTTAGAAAGATCGATAAATCATTCATTGATAGAAAAGATACTAAGAAGAATATCTAGAAAGAGAGGTAGATTGATTGATAATAATATTTTGAGAGTATACAGATAGAGAGAAAGTAAGGAATCTTGACCCTTACAGTCCCGGGCGCGTACATAGCGGAACTGAAGGCAGCATAGATAGAAGTAGGTCGGTACGGGAAGGGTTAAACAAACAAAGAAACATTTTCTGAGTCTGAAGTGAAAACTCCAATTCTTCTGTCTGGTGTATTTTTATCCAATCATCACACGGCTTGCTGGAGGCTAGAGTTACTTTATCACGTCTGACTTGAAAACATTTTTTTTTCACTTTTTAATGGAGACACTTCAGGTTCAGGCTCACGACATTGAAAAAAAAATGCCATTAAAAAATAAACGGAAGTGACGAAAACAAAAACGACACCAGTATTAGACAATGAGTTCTTTGACCGTTTTAGGGAAGTTTAGAAAAGACATCTAAAACAAAAACCAAAATATAGTTGTGAGTAAAAAGTAAAAATAGACTTAGTGTAAAAAAAATTAAAACAGCTACATATTTTTACACTCTTACTATTCATGCAAATACTGGAGAAATGAGCACTTCTTCGTGTGAATTCATGAAAAAAGACCTTAAACAATAGATATATAGTACATAGATAGCAGGAGGGGGGGGGACAGGGGTTCGAGCGGGTTCGAATCCCGATGGAGGGCTAGAATTTGTCCTCCAGGTCTGGAGAGTTCCCTGAGTCTACCCAGCTCTGATGGGTACCTGACTTTAGTTGGGGTAAAGTAAAGGCGGTTGGGCATTGTGCTGGCCACACATCCCCTAGTATACCGTCGCCACAGAAACCGGTAAACGGTGCTTCACCGGTCCTATGATCAATTTGGTTCGACGGGTACTTTACTCCAATTCTCAAATAGAAACCTATATTTAACTATTTTGTTAAGATTAAAAACACGTGACGATAGATTGAAAACACGTGACGATAGATTGAAAACACGTGACGATAGATTCAAAACACGTGACGATAGATTGAAAACACGTGACGATAGATTGAAAACACGTGACGATAGATTGAAAACACGTGACGATAGATTCAAAACACGTGACGATAGATTCAAAACACGTGACGATGGATTCAATACACGTGACGATAGATTGAAAACACGTGACGATAGATTCAATACACGTGACGATAGATTGAAAACACGTGACGATAGATTCAAAGTGCGTGACAATATGACTTTTTTTCCTACACGAGTTGTCAACTAATGACGTCACGCCCCTTTGTTGCCGGAAATTAAACATCTCAAATGGCTACATGATTTAAATTTTTTCCCTAAAAAAAGAAAACACACATAATATTTAAAAAAAACAACTAATATTGAACTATTTACTTGAAAGTTGTTTTTAATATTTTGTATAAATGATTTTTATTAGCAATCGGATATTGAATACACTATTTACTATGAAAATTCTCTGTTAATAATGTTGATTAAAAAATCAACAATTCTTAATTTGGTCTTAAAATTGGTCTTAAAACTATGCTTTCTCTATTTGATAATTGTATTTCTCTGTAGTCTAATTTATTGGTTTAAGATCTATTGTGACATCACTTTTTTTTACAATGGAGGAACTAAAATTTTCACTAATTATAATATAATTATTATTATCGTTAGTTGCATGTTTTTGAGAAATTCTTGGCTGAAAAGACCCAAGGTCGATTTAGCGAAGAGAGTTCAACAATTATGTTTTCAATCTTTAATCAAAATCCAAGACCATACAAAACAGTAATAAAAAAAATAAGAACAAATATGGCGCTAATATGGTTAGATTCTAAGAAAGTAAGATGTATAAATGAGTGTTAATATAGTAAGGCAGGGTTCGGCAACCTTTTGATAATGGTGTGCCAAAGTAGGATTCCTAATTCATTCAGCGTGCCAACAACGTAAAAGTCAATCCACTATTTTCTTGTAGAAGAGACTCCAATGGTTTATTTTCTGGGTCTTGCGCTTGCCATTGAATTGTATCGACGTGCTAAGTTTGACACATGTACCGTAGGTAGTGGAGTATTGAAACAAAGTGACTTTAATTATTAGTTCGATTAGTTCACCTGGCCCTTGCGAACAGGTGAACTTTTATTTATACCACAGCATCAAAGACTATGAGACTAAATTGCCATTTAACCTTTTTTTCTTATCGAATGTGCCAGAAACAACGATCAACAACAAAAAACAACAACAAAAACAAACCAACAACAAATAGCAACATCAGAACAATAAACAGGCCACAGCTGGCCACACAATCCCCTTGCATGCCGTGGCCACAGCAACTGGTGAACGCTGCGTCACCGGCCCTATGATCAGTTTGGTCAGAAGGGATATACTAAATTTACTTCACAGTTCAAAAGTTGACGTCGACAAGAAGTTGTGTGTCCGAATGAGTCACTAGTAAGTCACTACCCAGCAGTGTGGCTGTCCTCAGTCTTGATGAATGGGGGGGACTGGTGGGTTTCACGTTGGTGAGATTTGGGAGGTTTATGGGGATGTATGTGGGTGGTGTGGGGGCGGGGGGCGTAGGAGGGGGCGTGAAATCGGGTTAAGATTATAGTAGCTTTAGGTACACATCTTGTTGACTGGGGACATTTCTTGGTCACTCGGATGTCAACAGGAGACTGACTGTGCAATTATGTTGAGAGAATCTCAAATTAAGCCAAAGAGATAAGGAGAAAGAAAGATGTAGATGGACATGGTACTAATGATACTAAGACAGTGACTTTACAGAAGGGGGAAAAAATGTAAAAGTAGATTTGGGTAAAGAGAGAAAGAGAGGATAATAAAAAATATATGTGTTTGTGAGATTGACAGACATATAGATATACAGATGAAGAGAATTGATTGGTATGTGAATAGGGAGATAGATAGATTTAAATACAGATAAATCGAAAGATATATAGATAAATAGCAAGATAGGTTTGAAGATATATAGAAAGATCGATTTAAAGATATGTATAGAAAGAAAGATATATATATTTAAAGATAGAAAGAAAGATATATTGATAGAGAGATCGATAAATGGAATAATAGTCAGATAAAATAGAAAGATAGATACCTTGAAAGATTTAAGAAATATATAGATCTATAGAAAGATAGATAAATAGAAAAATAGGCAATGTAATTACTTTCTTTTTCTTCAAAAAAATGTGTGGTGTTTATGTCTCTCTGCCCAAGGACGCCCTTATCCTCCCGCCCCGCCTCCCTCCGCCTCTTTCCCCAAACATACTTTTCCTTACTCATCCTCTCTCTTCACCTCTCCCCCCCCCCTCCGGGTATGTCTGTATTTAAAGAATTTCCATTATTGTCACATCGTCAATTCCAGTCTTAAGGATGTCTGGTTTGAAAATTGTGTAAGAGATGGATTGAGAGGTTGATAATAACTGGATAAGACAAACAAAAAAAATAAGAATACTGATAGATATAATATAGATATAGATGTATAGAGAGGGAAAAAGAGAGAGAGAAAATACGTGAAGAAAACGCAGATATGAAACGCTTCAGAAAAAAAAAAATATATATATATATACAGCCTTAAACAGCTTATGATTGTCGGTGGATTTGAAATGTAGTTCCTGCAGACAAACGCACCGGGGACTTTCGGAGGTTAAAGGTCCTCTATGGGTAAGTGCTGATGGTGGGTGTTACCACTTCTGGACCTCAAAGCTGGTGAAGAGTTTACACCACCGATACGCTCCCAATAGGGGTACACAGGCGGGCTGACGTATAAGGGATCAGTTCCTGTTGCGCGTCCGAAATTTCATCGAGAGACTCGATGAGGTTAGGCTCGAGGGAGTAATGTGCATCTCACCACGCCCCCTGGTGCCTGGATGTCCAGGTCTGAAAAAGTTCCCATCGGGCGACAGGACAGTAATACGGGCCAGCCAGGGTGGGAAAATCCACAGGCAGAGTAGTGCATGTGACTGCGGACACCGCGTCCCCATTGTGGCTAGTCTCGGACAGGATCTTGGTGCGTGCCCCACCCCCTCCTTGACCCCCCCTCCTTTACATGGTTACGCCCGGGACGAAAGAACCCGAAAGCTCGTCCGTTGTGTGTGTGTGTGTGTGTGTGTGTGTGTGTGTGTGTGTGTTTGTACGAGACTTATAGGATCGTTGGGTGTAACTGCAGTAAAACAACAACAACGTAAAGGTCATTGATTAGTATCTGCCATTTTAACGTTATTTTTGTTTTGTTTCTTGTTTATGTTTTTTTCAAGTCCTAATGGACTAAAGACACGATGCACAACCATAACTACAACAACATGAGTCCAGCGGCATGCTGAGAGTGAGCTAAAAATAGACATACCTTCTTCTCCACTCCCTCCCTCCCCTCCGTAAACTGATTGAGTACATCTAGTCCTCGAGGCTGGCTATAAACAGACCACGGGTCAACAGCTCCCTTTGATAAGGCAGATGCAAAAACATTTGATTGTTTTTCTCTGACCATTTCTGTTGACACGTCTTTCCTTTTTTTTTTTTTGTTGTTGTGGCTGTGTTATCTGTGGTCGACGCACCTTCTTGCATTATTGCACTGCGTAAATGCAGAGGCGGCAAATCGACGTCGAGAGTGGTGGGGTGGGAGGCTAGGGGTAAGGGTAAAGTAAAACGACGTAAAGAGTGTGCGGGTGGTTGGGGTAAAAGGCACCAGGCCCCCCCCCCCCCCAATGTATCCACTGCTGCATGCAACTCTTTAAAAATGTCTACCCTTTTAAAGTCTAATCGTTCTACGCCAATGGTACTAGAAGGTCACCTGTCCAACGTAATTCAAACTCCTCGGCGCTGTCCCCTTGTTTACGCCACGTACTATGAACCAGACTGCAAAAACGAATCCCAAACTGTACCCGAGTGCTCCTGATAGCTCCGCCTCTGCGCCGTGTTGTCATTTTCAATCTACGTTTCTCCGAGAGCACGTGCCTCTGACCAGGGCTAATTAAAAAAAAATGAATCATGCAGCCGAAAGGCGCAGTCCAGGTCAAACGTTAGTGCACGCTTTGTGTATAGCTTCCAACAGCAACATCAAAACAACAACAACAACCACCAGATAGTAACAACAGCAGAAATAAAAACGGCAACAAACAACAACCAACGGTTCTGTTTTTAAAGTGCTCTAGCGGTCGAATTAAACGATTGTGACATTGTAAGCTCAACATTCTGACAACGTAAACCCGTAAACTTAACATTGTGACAATGTAAACTCAACCATTGTGACAATGTAAACTCAACAATTGTGACAATGTAAACTCAACAATTGTGACAATGTAAACTCAACAATTGTGACAATGTAAACTCAACAATTGTGACAATGTAAACTCAACAATTGTGACAATGTAAACTCAACAATTGTGACAATGTAAACTCAACAATTGTGACAATGTAAACTCAACAATTGTGACAATGTAAACTCAACAATTGTGACAATGTAAACTCAACAATTGTGACAATGTAAACTCAACAATTGTGACAATGTAAACTCAACAATTGTGACAATGTAAACTCAACAATTGTGACAATGTAAACTCAACAATTGTGACAATGTAAACTCAACAATTGTGACAATGTAAACTCAACAATTGTGACAATGTAAACTCAACAATTGTGACAATGTAAACTCAACAATTGTGACAATGTAAACTCAACAATTGTGACAATGTAAACTCAACAATTGTGACAATGTAACTCAACAATTGTGACAACGAAAACTCAACAATTGTGACAACGTAAACTCAACAATTGTGACAACGTAAATTCAACAATTGTGACAATGTAAACTCAACAATTGTGACAACATAAACCCAACAATTGTGACAACGAAAACTCAACAATTGTGACAACATAAACCCAACAATTGTGACAACGAAAACTCAACAATTGTGACAACGTAAACTCAACAATTGTGACAACGTAAATTCAATCAATGCTTTATCAGCCAAACTCTATATGAAATCTATCTTTCTCTCTCTTCAAATCTATACAACTAAAAACTCTAAATAGAGGCAGCGCGTTCGACTGGCGCACCGATGGTCCTGGGCTCGAATCCTGGCGGATCCTAGGATTCGTTCTCGGGTCTGGTGGATGTCCGTGAGTCTACCAAGCGCTGATGGGCACCCGACTTTAGTAGGGGTAAAGTAAAGACGACTGGGCATTGTGCTGGACACATGATCCCCTTATTATGCCGTGGCCACGGGATACATTATTTTTTACAAATTATAAATAAATATTTGTTTGTTTGTAGTCAAGACCCACAATCCCTTTCTCCAAGAAAGATAAAAGCACCAATCACGTGATTTTGTATCATTAACACGTGGTTTGAAAAAAAAATTATTTGTTGTCGTGATGCTGTGACTCATGGATGTGCGGAATGGGCACGTGACGTCTACTGGTTGACATTGTCTGGTTTCACCCCCCCCCCCCCTTTTCCATTCTCAATCCAAGTAAGTCACTGTGGAGACCTAGGCTGTTTTATTTTTGTTGTTTTTTTGTTCTTTTAATCTCATTTTCTTCTTTGGCTTCTCTTGATCCCCCCCCCCTTTCCGGGTCACGTGTCTACCGGTGGTAAATAAAGACTTACCGGTAACTAATGGCACTTGCACATGTATAGACTGTTGCTATAGTATAGACTATAGACTGTTTCTATAGACAGTCTAAACACGCCGTAGAATGGTGGGTTTTTACATGAATTGGATGTGTATTATTCACATTTTAAAGTTGAATTAATACATTTTTTTTTTTTTTTTTTTTTTTTTGGTTTAGTGTTCTCTCGGTATGAAGATTAATTAGTTAATTAATACTAAAAGACCATCGAAAGAAGTAAAAATTGTTAGGAAAGCGCAAAGTTGTGAGGCCGGCTAGTCCTGTGGTTAGTTCAACAAAACGGCCCGGGTTCTATCTAGCCCTGCCACCGCAGGAGTTTTGGGCTTAGTGAATGTAATAATAATAATAATAATAATAATAATAATAATAATAATAATAATAATGACATTTGTATAGCGCTGCCAACAATAATCTTCTAACAAGATAGACCGTCTGTAAACTTATAAAAAAAAGAACAACAAAAAAAAACGCAGCGTCCCTTAGCAACTTGGCTAAGAGGATGGAATTTAATTTTCTCATAAAGGTATAATATATCGACGTATACTTGTCTAGATCTAACTATTGTAGATTAACCTCAATGTTTTCCTTTTTGTGAATATTGAGTTATTTTAACACGCGTTCTACATTTCATAATGTTAAATGCATATAAAGCATTAACATCCAAACCTTTAAAGTTCTTTATATTTAGTAGAATGCTGTAGAATCTTATAATATATTTAGTTCTCTACAAGTATTCAAAGTACATTAAGTTCATTATAGAAAGTAAAGCTGCTTTCCCAAGTTTCCGTAGCCATGGCGTACTAGGGGACTGTGTGGCCTTACATATGGACTTTACTAATGTCAGAGTTGGGTGGACCCAGGGACAAATTTGGGGGTAAAATGTTTAGTGCATCTATACCCTAATCTCTTATCTATCACACACACTTGGAGACATACCTATTTATCTATCAATCTATCTATCTATATATCTATCCATCTATATATCCATCTATATATATATGTATATATATATAAATATATAATATATATATATACACATACTTAAAATTGAAGTAATATGGATATAAATGAACATTGCTGGAAGATGTATTACGGTCCTTGTTTAAAAGTGTAGCCTTAACGCTGCCACCATTAACCAGTTAACTTAAAGTAATATCAACAGTCATCGCCCACAAGTTCTTTTCCCTATAACCATCACTGCTGACACAGGTCACGTGTGGGCACAATGAGATGAGATGTTGAATTTCTGGATCAAAGGCCACCCTTTGTTGTGTGTGTGTTTCTGTGTTGTGTGTCCGCTTGATGTCTTCACTTTTATGTGTTCAATCGAACTCTTTTGGCTCACTTTGTTATCAATGATCAAACCATTTTGATACGTTACCCCGATAACAATAAACCCACCAGCATGTGACTTTGCTAACAACATACAATATAAAAGCAACAACTTTTAAACCCTTATCGATAACATATTTTGCTATCGATATTGTTATCTTCTACTAATGTTTATAATTACTGACCCTTTTTTTGACTGATGAAATATCTGCCCATAATATTGCTTTCACTTGCGCGAGCTTATAATGACGTGGTGATTAGTTTTTAATAACAAAGCTAAAAACAAAAATGGTAGTCTACTTGAGGAGACATAGCATAAAGCTGTTGATATCACCTCGCGACATTCCTTAGCTTGGCTGGGGGATTCCGTTATGACAAGACACCCACCATCCAACATACTCCACCAATTAGCATACTCCACCATCCAGCATACTTCACCACCCAGCAAACTCCACCGCCCACCATACTCCACCATCCAGCAAACTCCACCGCCCAGCAAACTCCACCAAGATGTCTGTTTACAGCCAAGCAAAGAGTTAATGCTTCTAAAAAAACATTTTAGTTTACAATGGATGAATCAGTTCGTTGTTCAACTAAAACAATGTTGTTTTTTTTTAAATAGATAGTTTAATGAAACACAATTGGTATGAATACGTGGAAATGCCTATATCTAACGTAATTAAAATGATCAAAGAACTATTTCATTTCATACTTATAGTTTACTTCTTTGTGAAAGCGAGCAACGAAAGCGCTACACCTGCATGCTCGCTTCAAAGTAATATCATTTCGAACTCACACTCATGTTGAATGCACCGTCTAAAGGCAACAGGCTGCCCTTAGCCCCCCCCCCCCCCAACACCAAACTTGGCACTGTCAGAGTAGGGTCTACGTTAGTAGGCTAAGCAACGAGTGACCAACGAACCCCCTCTATGACTCTAGGTGCAGAAACGGCTACGAAACAGTCTTGAAAACTGGACGGTCGAGAACGTACTGTGTGACTGCCGCCCGAACTTCTAAGAAAGACTTGAGAACCATCGGGTCCTGTGTGAGTGTATCTCTAGTTTGAGGAAAAACTACATCTTTTTTTTTAAATTCTCAGAGCCCTCTAGAGATAAATCCCGACTCGGCAGTTCTCTTTAGAGAAAGTGAGATTTACTCCTGATTTACTCCTGATTTACTCCTGATCTACTCCTGATTTACTCCTGATTTACTCCTGATATGATACAGAAATCTCTGAATTCCTGGACAAGGGTGAATTCCTATGCCATTTCTGTCAAACCCCCCCTCCCCCCCCCCCCCCCCAAAAAAAAAAAAAAAAAAAAAAAAAAAAAAAAAAAAAAAAGCACAACCACAACTAAGTTAATAAACGTAAAAAAAGATCTTTTAATGACGTTAATGTTGTTAATAAAAAGATAATCATACCAAGAATCCATTATGCACATCCCTTGTTAAAAAGAGTGGTATCACTGCAGAGGATAAACCTTAGGATGAGAAACTCCATACACTACTCATGGCACAAACACCATTTGAGTGTTTTCTTTTTTTGCTGTAGTTTTGTTGTTATATAAACAAGGTTATATAAACTGAGATAATAACATTAAAAAAAATACATAGCGATAGCATTATTATATTGATAATTACATTAATCAATGGCTAATGGGATGTTGCTTGAGAAATGTTCTTTCTTCCCTTATAATAACGCTAAATCCCTCGTGAATTACCGGAACTGGGCAGGGATAATGCAAGCGAACAAATCCACCATGGCTTTAATTTAATTAAAAATTCCTATATCTTGCTCATTGGTGACTTCATTATATGATTATTTGCAACCTTTTTTTGTCCCACACTCTGTGCTGAATCAAACTTTTAAAAGTTTTAGTTTTATATTATGTTTATATTATGTTTTTTATGTTTATATTATGTTTTTGAGGATTATAATTTGTTTTTAATGTTTATATTATGTTTATGAAATATATTATTATGTTTAGATCTATATTATGTTCACACTGTCACGTGCGAAATCAGCTACTGACGTTAGATGATATTTTTAGTAATGTATTATTATATATTATTTTGATTCATATCCATCTTGGATCTCACAAGGTTGTATAAGAATTTATATTGATGTTATTGAATTAGATTTGATGTTTATTTGACTCGTGGCGATATGAATCTTTTGTGTATAAAGTGATTTAGATAAACTGTACCTTAATAAATAGGAAATCCACAATCCTGTTTGAAATTGAACACAATTTTATTCCAACAAGTTGAGATGATAAAATATAACAATACCACAGAATACATGTATCAGTATTATATAATGAAACTTAATCAGTTGAGATTCTTCTATAATGAATTAAGCCGTAATCCTATCTTTAAGAAAGTGGTCAAAAACAGTCCTCACACATTAGCGCCCAAACTAGAACTAAACTAAACGGTATTCCACCCTCGTGCATATGACGTATTTTATCGCTATGACGTAGTGTCTAGACATATGCATGTTTTATTCCTAACACGGAAACATTTCGGGTTTAAGATTATTTCATTTTAACTTTAGTTAATAATAACAGAACCAATATAATATGGAAATAAATCTACTCGTAACACTCGCCCCCCCTTAAGACACAAAGGAATTACAGACAGCGTTAAGTATGGAATTCTTTGTAGAGTACCCATAAAATGAACCGAATTCCCAAACTATTCGTAAGATTTAATTGACTATTGGACAATCTTTTTAAGATTAAAATGAACCATATATTACATATTCCCTTAATAACAAAATCGCTATTATGGAATCCCTTATCACATTATTCTATCAATGATTATTAATTAAACATTTATTTATCAATTAATATTTACAATTATGATTATTGTGTACAACGTTGACCATAAAACTATTACCACCAATAACCAATTCCCATAGAATTGATATGAATTACCCAAATAAGTGGAACTGATTAATAATTGATAGATAATTCTTTAGAAAATTTAATTTATTTATAACCGATCACTGTATCATTAACTAATGATTTTCAGTTATTATATGATTATTATGATGTCTCAATTATGACATCAAGAATATTTTAAAAAAAAATGTTATAATCTCAGCTGATTTAGCTTTTACATAGCATAAAATAAGACATCCAAATTATAACATGACGACACAATTTTCAAAACACATCAATAATCAATTGAACAAACACAAGTGTGGATGTATTCAAGTTAAATACCGGTGTGTGTGCAATTGCTGTATGCAATAGTTACCTTTTACCTTACAACGTATGATTGTTTCTAGTAGAATTTGAAGTTTTGTTCTGTAATGTCTCATATTGCAATATTTCAAAACATAGTTTATTTATTGTCATATTTACAATAATATAAATGTTAATCAATACAATGAATGACATAAAAGAAAACATTTAATGAGAAACTGACTTTCATCTTCTGGTTTACCAGTTACATGCGGGACAACGTCTCAGCGACCACATTTTGTTTACCTGGTAAATATAACACATTTAAATTATATGCTTGGAGGAATAAGCTCCAGCGAATAATTCTTTGGTTCTGTTTAACCCTGGAAAGGAAAACTAAAGGGTTATGATCAGTTAAAATATCAATTGGATATGGAGAACCATTGATATAAAAATCAAAATGTTTCAATGCCAGGATTAATCCTAAAAGTTCCTTTTCTATCACACTATAATTTCTTTGATGCTTATCAAATTTTTGAGAGTAAAAACTAATCGGGTGTTCCAGTGAATCATCACCCTTTTGGGAAATGACCGCTCCCATCCCTGTATCACACGCGTCAACGGTAATTTTAAAGGGTTTACTGTAATTGGGTGTTACTAATACAGGTGCCTCAGAAAGAACATCTTTTAATTTATCAAAGGCCTGGTGGCATTCATTAGACCATTTGAAAGTGCAATTCTTCTTTAATAGATTTGTTAATGGACATGCAATGGTTGAGAAATTTTGACAGAACCGACGGTAGTACCCCGCCATCCCGAGAAAACTACGGAGTTGTTTACAGGTTTCAGGAACAGGGAACTCACGAATAGCCTTAACCTTTGCATTTAATGGTTTTACCAAACCATTTCCCACTATGTGACCTAGATACTCGATGGTTGCCTGGCAGAACTGACTCTTAGTCAAGTTAATGGTGAGATTAGCATGAGTCAATTTCGTAAATAACAAATGTAGTTGATCTAAATGAGATTTAAAATCGTCACTAAAGACAACAATATCATCGAGGTATGCATGACATTTAGGAATGTCCTGAGTAATGGTATTTATTAACCGTTGAAAAGTAGAGGGTGCATTAACCATACCAAAGGGCATGACCTTAAATTTGTACAGTCCGTCAGGGGTTACAAACGATGATATCTCCTGAGCCCTCTCCGTCAGGGGAATCTGAAAATACGCCGTCAATAGGTCAATTTTCGTCACAAACTTAGCATTACTCACTTGATCTATTAGATCGTCGATTCTTGGTATTGGATAGGAATCAGTTTTTGTCACTTTGTTTACCTTACGGTAGTCCACACAAAACCTCATGGATCCATCGGCTTTAGGTACCAATACGCAAGGGGAAGACCAGTCACTACTACTAGGTGTAATAATGTCATTGTCAAGCATGTAGCGAACCTCTTTACGGATGCATTCTAACTGGATAGGATTTGACCTGTATGGATGTTGTTTAATAGCTTTAGTATTTTCATTTAAAATAACATCATGCTTAACTACACTAGTTCTACTAGGTACATCTCCAAATAAATGGATATTTTCATTAATTAGACCTTTGATAGCGGATTTTTCGCAATCAGGTAAATGTGCCAATTTTTCATTTAAGTTTTTCAGAGCCTTTGTATTTTGCAGTTTGCTTTCTGCCACTTCACGCTCAATTTCGGGTGAATTATTCCCGACTTTAATAACAGTGTTTACCGAGGCAACAACTTTTTGTTCTTCTCTGGTAATGTATGGTTTCAACATATTGATATGGCACACTCGTTGCGATTTCCGTCTATCAGGGGTCTTTACAAGATAGTTAACCTCACTAAGCTTAGCCATAACCTCATAGGGTCCTGTAAACTTAGCACTCAGGGGTTGACCAGACAGTGGCGTCAGCATGAGAACTTTATCACCAGGTTGGAAGATACGGGTTCTTGCGTTGACGTCATAATAGACCTTCATCTTGTCTTGTGCCTGCAAAAGATTAGATCTGACAACTTTTAATGCATTATACAGTCTATTTTTTAAATTTTCCACGTATGTCAGTAGACCAGTGTCTTCAGTGGATGACAACCATGTCTCTTGTAACAGCTTTAGTGGTCCACGAACTGTGTGTCCGAATACCAGTTCAAAGGGACTGAAACCAAGAGATTCTTGTACAGCCTCTCTGGTTGCGAAGAGTGCGAAGGGAATACCACGATCCCAGTCGTCGTTATGCTCGAAACAGAAAGTACGGAGCATATTCTTCAATGTTTGGTGGTATCGTTCCAGTGCGCCTTGACTCTGTGGATGATATGCACTCGATACTGCATGACAAATACCCAGCCGTTCTAAGACTTGGCGAAATAATTTCGATGTGAAATTTGAACCTTGATCTGACTGCACGGTTTTCGGAAGACCATATCGGGTGAAGAATCCGATAAGTGCATCAGAGATTTTGTCGGCATTGATGCTACGTAGAGGAATAGCCTCTGGAAATCTCGTTGCCGAACACATTATAGTGAACAGATACTGGTGGCCAGCCTTAGTTTTAGGCAACGGACCGACGCAGTCTATAATGATGTGACTGAAGGGTTCTGAGAATGCTGGTATGGGTCGTAGAGGAGCTACCGGAAAGGTCTGATTCGGTTTGCCGACCATCTGGCAGACATGACATGATCTGCAAAACGATGTGACGTCACGACGTAGGCCAGGCCAGAAGAAATATGGAAGAATCCTATCGAAGGTTTTCTGAATCCCTAGGTGACCAGCATACGGTGAATCATGGGCCATATGTAGTATGTCCTTGCGGTAAACATTGGGTACCACGATTTGATGTACTTCGCTGCATGTTTCATCGTCGTTTTCTTTCCCTCTCCATTTCCTCATTAACAACTCGTCCCTCAGGTAATAACCTGCGGCCATTGTTTCTAACTCTCCTTCATTCTTTGCTTCCTCTTTTAGCTTCCCAATCTCTGGATCTTTGCCTTGAGCAAGAATGAGTAGTTGTCTAGGCGACAAATTATTTTGATCAGTATGACTTGAGTGACCACCTAGAACATCCGCCATGAAGGTTGCTTGCAAGTCAATCTCTGGTGTTGGTTCCGGTTTCTTTGTCGATTCATTAGCCATCTGCTGTTTCTCCATAGCTCTGGTGATAACGCATACTGAATTTTCAGTATTCCTACACTGAACAGAGTCTTTGGTTTCTTTAAGTACAGGATGTACCTGATTCTTGGCAATGTCACTTCCTAAAAGTAATGAAATGCCTCTGTAGGGAAATTTCTTCACTATCCCAACAATAACAGATCCAGTGAAGTAATTACTCTTCAACTGTATACGATGTAACGGTGCCGTGAGTGTTCCAGCCATAGTACTGATTAAGGCATACTGGCCTGTATGAGTCAATTTCGACGTTGGTACAGTATTCTTCAACAGTAGAGATATATCAGCACCGGAGTCACGTAGAATTTTAATCTTCCGTTCTCTAGCTTGATTATCTATAGGTGACACATAGCCCTCGCTAACATCCGATAGCATGCACTCGGGTAGTTCTCTGCCTACTGAGTTTCTTGCTACACTACTGCCTCCATAAGTAAACGTTTTATTTACTGATTGTTCATCTGTCACACTCCCTTTGGAGTTGAAACTAGAATGTTCAATAGCCTCGGTCTTCATTTCAAAGACTTTTTCCGACTTTGAGCAACTTGGACATGCGTGTTTCGCCATCTCCTCATGACTAACATCAAATGTCTTTCTATCAGCTTTAATTCTTTTGTGGGCAGTTTTATTTATGTGAGTTTCAGTTTGTACGGCGATGTGTGATAAAACCACGTTGTTCTTGTTTTTAATGGGTCTTTTCTCTTTATGTAGACTCCAACAATTCTCTTTTATATGTCCATCTTTCTTACAGAATGTACAGGTAATTCTCTTTTGTACAAAACTTGAATTCTCTTGTTTATCGGCTTTTTGTTTACTTTTATCCTCTGTCGATCTTAACTTCCTCTCTGTATTACTGTTTTGAGTCCTCAAACTTGTTCTGTCATTTTGAAAATAATGGCTATGCGGGTGAATAATGACGTATTCATCGGCTTTAACTGCTGCTTGTTCTGCTATTTCAATACCACGATCAGCCAAATGAACTTTTATATCAGTGCGAATCTTCTCAGTAAAATCCTCCATCAGTATGAGATTATATAGTTTCTCATAATCTTTATTCACATTCTTAAAACGTAACCATCGATCAAAATACTTTTTCTCTAATCTCAGGAAGTCAACATGTGAAACTTCTGGTTCCTTCTTGTACTCACGATATAACTTTCGATACTTTTCTGGAGTTAGAACATAACTCAATAGTACTCTGCTCTTTATTAGTTCATAATCATTGCATTCCTCTGGAGTCAAATTCAATACAACATCTAGAGCCTTGCCTTTTGTTAGAGCTGAATGTAAAAGTACTGCTTTCTTATCTTCCGGAAATTTATAATCGATCGAGTTTCTATCAAAGACCATAAAGAACTCATCAATGTCCATGTTCTCCATGCTTGGGACATGCTTTTTAAACTTATATAGTTCCACATTATTTGTTTCCTGAATCGTATGAGTTGACGAACGAGACTTTGCCAATTCAATCCTTTCATTACTAGCGATTCTTTCTTTTTCCAATTCTTTCTCTTTCAATTGTACTTCTATTCTTTTACCCTCTAATTGTAATTGTACCTGTAATTCTAACTTCTTCATTTCTAACTGGAATTTCATGTCCGCACTTAGTTCATTTACATTCATTTTAAATTCATGGTTATTTATGTCTGTTTTCATGGTTTCTGATACATTGAGAACCACTGATTCTTCATTATTCATAGTATTTTCTTCAAGCATTCTACCATGTCTTTTCAAACAGTCCTTAATATCTTGAATCAATTTACTCCTTACTGGTGTAACCTCAGTAATGTCTATTCCCAGAGAGTTAGCCATCTCTTTTAACTGGGTTAGTGACATGCTAGTTAACTGTTCTGACGTGATAGCAAAAATATTCAATTGCTCCAACGTAAGATTAGCTTCCGCCATGTTTTATTTTAATGACGTAAATAGAAGATAAAAAATTTCAACTTTACCTTTCATAAAGTCCTTTGAAATATTTTACACCACTGTTAATTTGTAGAAGATAAATTTTAAGATGATTGTGTACAAAGCTGAAAACAGTTTGTCCGAACACAGACAGTGCCTCCCACGTAGACAGAATTTGAATAAATATTTGTTGTAAATCGTTTTCACTAAAACAGTTGTATATTCTCAATTTCTTATACATACAAACTTTAGATCCAGGACTTGAGCCCCCAATCTTTTGTCACGTGCGAAATCAGCTACTGACGTTAGATGATATTTTTAGTAATGTATTATTATATATTATTTTGATTCATATCCATCTTGGATCTCACAAGGTTGTATAAGAATTTATATTGATGTTATTGAATTAGATTTGATGTTTATTTGACTCGTGGCGATATGAATCTTTTGTGTATAAAGTGATTTAGATAAACTGTACCTTAATAAATAGGAAATCCACAATCCTGTTTGAAATTGAACACAATTTTATTCCAACAAGTTGAGATGATAAAATATAACAATACCACAGAATACATGTATCAGTATTATATAATGAAACTTAATCAGTTGAGATTCTTCTATAATGAATTAAGCCGTAATCCTATCTTTAAGAAAGTGGTCAAAAACAGTCCTCACACATTAGCGCCCAAACTAGAACTAAACTAAACGGTATTCCACCCTCGTGCATATGACGTATTTTATCGCTATGACGTAGTGTCTAGACATATGCATGTTTTATTCCTAACACGGAAACATTTCGGGTTTAAGATTATTTCATTTTAACTTTAGTTAATAACAAGCCGTTATGTGCCCGATTCTTCGAACGGGCTTTTTTTTTAGAATATGCTTGACACATTATAGTTTTTTAGTTTTGTTTTTGCAACATACATAAAGTAGTATGTCTTTTTTTTTGTGGTCAGTATTTTTTTAATTTATTTTTGTTTTGCACACTTTATTATACACCAATTCAATATACAACTAAATAGGAAAAACAAATAATAATATTTTTTTTTTATTTCTTGCTCAAAGTATGACCACTATGATCGAATTTTTTGAGTTTATTGGGTAATTAAACTCTTTCTGTAAAACAGAACTCACATGTCTTTTAAAAAGTACTGTTAATTCGAAAATGATTGTTTGATATATTTTTTTGCTACAACATTAGTCGTAGATCAATATTTTTTTATTTTTTTTTATTTGTTGGTGTTATTTGCTATTTATTTATTGTTGCTTTGGAAGCAAACTTAGAATTAAGTTTTAAATTCAACAGGAAAAACAATAACAACTGAAACCGATATGAATCATAGTTTATACAACGTATACGACATGAATTAAAACTTTAAAAAGTTGGTCCGGCAAATTTAAACATTGCCCGGCAATAAAAAAATTTCCCGCTACATAGTTTATAAGACGTATACGATACAAATTAAAACTTTAAAACGTTGAGCTCGGCAATTTAAACATTGCCTGGCAATTGAACAATTTCTCGCTACAAAGTTTATAAGACGTATACACAGAATAGGTATAGAACAGAATGCACAATCCCTATATACGCAGTCACTAAAAGTTACCATTTTCCGCAATGCAGCGGTCGCTAGAGACGCTACTATAGTAAAATGAGAAAGGATATCTAAGTCTGCCATAATTATATACAATATATATAGGGCCTACATTATCTTTCATTATAGGCTTACTTTTATATAAATTTGACTTAATTACCCATTTTGTTTTGAACATTATATGATTAGGCCAATATGATGTAAAAATATTTATTACCCGGTACTGATTTGAAAAAAAAATGGCTTAGACGTAGCTCGGTACCGGTAACTAAATTGCTACGGCTACCGGTACATAAATATATATACTTTTTAAACCAAAATAAACTTTTAAAATTTTGAAGGGAAATAGGCATATAATTCATAATGAGTTAATATGAGGTTGTTTATGCTGTTGTTTATCCTTTATGGAGTCAGGAAAGCCATGCAGTTTGACATGATCTTTTTTTCGATAATCAGTCGTTTTCGTTTTCATTGTTGTAGTTTATTACACAACCGTTCATGCACATTTTGCCTGAAATATTAGCTTTGGGTGTTCGAACTTGTAGATTTGAAGAAAAGGACGTTGTAGGCTAAATAAGCATATATATAGAGTGTAACCAGGACCGCTGCGTTTAAATAAGCTTAGTATGGCGTCGGTATTACTGCCCAAAACAGAAATAAAAAGCGATTGCGCATTCTGTTTTATACCTATTCTGTGGACATATACAACACGAATAAAAACGTGAAGGAATTTTTTTTTGTGCCAGATACAAAGTAAGATACCCATTAAAACCATTAATCATTACCCATTATAACAATTTAAAAATATCCCGCTATAAATTACGACGCAAATTAAAACGTGAATATATTTTGTTCTATTCATTCATAAAGTACATTAGCAAAGATTGAAGCGAAGTTAATTAAAATGAATACGCAAAATTCGATGACGCCATAAAAAAAAAGACAACCAGCTATCCCTGCGCAAACTTTGTTGACGTCATCCTGAAAAAAATCTCAACGCCATCCTTTTTTTTATTTTCTTAGCGCGATCGATCGAAAAACTATAAAATGTTGGAACGGCAAATTCAACATGAACCCAAAATATGTCGTTTTATTCGCGTTTTTTGACCAAACTGACCCCTGCGGTCATTTTAATTTTTTTAAAACCTTGACAGTGTTCACCGCCGTAACGCAAAGAATAATTGTAGCAAATTTCACGTTTTTATGTCCAGTATTTAAAAAGATTATGCGGTATGTACATACCCAGCCAGCCAGCCAGCCAGCCACATACATACATATTCCTTTTGAGATTTATATATATACAAGCCGTTATGTGCCCGGTCCTCCGAACCGGCTAAAAGTTATGTTTACATACACTCTAACTACTCAGGCAGTTATAATGAGATTGCCCGCATGACCTACGACACGAATTCAAACGTGAGGTAATTTTTTATTTGCCCGCTACAACATGAATTACCCGTTAAAATCATTACTCATCACCCATTATAACAATTACAAAATTGCCCGCTATAAATTACGACGCAAATTAAAACATGAATATATTTTGTTCTATTCATTGATAAAGAACATTCGACAGTACTTTTTTTTTTTTTTTTATGATTGTTTGATATATTTTTTTACGACAAACATTAAGTCGCAGACCTATGTTGTGTTGTTTTTGTTTATTTGCTATTTATTTATTTATTGTTGCTTTGGAAGCAAACTTAGAATTAAATTTTCTATTCAACATGTAAAACAATAACAAATGAAACCCATATGAAATAATGTTTATAAAACGTATACGACACGAATTAAAACTTTAAAAAGTTAGTTCCGGCAATTCGAACATTGCCCGGCAAATTAAACATTGCCCGCTAATATAAACATTGCCCGGTAATTTAAACATTGCCCGGTAATTTAAACATTGCCCGGTAATTTAAACATTGCCCGGTAATTTAAACATTGCCCGGTAATTTAAACATTACCCGGTAATTTAAACATTGCCCGGTATTATAAACATTGCCCGGTAATTTAAACATTGCCCGGTAATTTAAACATTGCCCGGTAATTTAAACATTGCCCGGTAATTTAAACATTGCCCGGTAATTTAAACATTGCCCGGTAATTTAAACAATGGCCGTTACCAAGGCCATAAGCCTAAAGGTGCCCAGTTCTCGGAACTGGATAAAATAACCCATGGAGTTATAAACAATAGTCTTCCATTTAAATATTGCATTCTACGAATTACGACGCAAATTAAAACAACTTCTTAAACGCATAAATACGCAAAATTTGATGACGCCATATAATTATAAGCTTAAATATAGAGTGTAACCAGGACCACTGCGTTTAAATATGCTTAATAAGGCGTCGGTATTACTTCCCGAAACAGAAAAAAAAATACTATATCTATTTGCTTTGTCCTATGTTTGTAAAGTTTTAAATTATTAATTAGCTTTAAGTCATGTATTCACAGTGTAAAGTATTAAAGTAGTGATAGATTAAGAAAATCAACTACAGTATTGGTAGTTTAAAGAATTTATGTTGTTTACGGCACGTAGACAATTTAAACATGAAGAAAATTTGTTCCCATCATTGAGATAAAAATCCATGCACATAGTTTGATGACGTCAATTTAAACATGAATGAAGAATGTCCCTTCATCGCTACAGAAAATCCATGCGCAAAGATTGATGACGTCATAAAAATAATCTCAGCGCATCCTTTTTTTTTCTAACTTTGTGACGAAAAACTATAAAAAGTTGGAACGGCAAATTCAACATGAACCCAAAATATGTCGTTTTATTCGCGTTTTTTGACCAAACTGACCACTGCGGTCATTTTAATTTTTTTTAAACCTTGACAGTGTTCACCGCCGTAACGCAAAGAATATTTGTAGCAAATTTCACGTTTTTATGTCCAGTATTTAAAAAGATTATGCGGTATGTACATACCCAGTCAGCCAGCCAGCCAGCCACATACATACATATTCCTTTTGAGATTTATATATATACAAGCCGTTATGTGCCCGGTCCTCCGAACCGGCTAAAAGTTATGTTTACATACACTCTAACTACTCAGGCAGTTATAATGAGATTGCCCGCATGACCTACGACACGAATTTAAACGTGAGGTAATTTTTTATTTGCCCGCTACAACATGAATTACCCGTTAAAATCATTACTCATCACCCATTATAACAATTACAAAATTGCCCGCTATAAATTACGACGCAAATTAAAACATGAATATATTTTGTTCTATTCATTGATAAAGAACATTCGACAGTACTTTTTTTTTTTTTTTAATGATTGTTTGATATATTTTTTTACGACAAACATTAAGTCGCAGACCTATGTTGTGTTGTTTTTGTTTATTTGCTATTTATTTATTTATTGTTGCTTTGGAAGCAAACTTAGAATTAAATTTTCTATTCAACATGTAAAACAATAACAAATAAACCCATATGAAATAATGTTTATAAAACGTATACGACACGTAATAAAACTTTAAAAAGTTAGTTCCGGCAATTCAAACATTGCCCGGCAAATTAAACATTGCCCGGTTATATAAACATTGCCCGGTAATTTAAACATTGCCCGGTAATTTAAACATTGCCCGGTAATTTAAACATTGCCCGGTAATTTAAACATTGCCCGGTAATTTAAACATTGCCCGGTAATTTAAACATTGCCCGGTAATTTAAACATTGCCCGGTAATTTAAACATTGCCCGGTAATTTAAACATTGCCCGGTAATTTAAACATTGCCCGGTAATTTAAACATTGCCCGGTAATTTAAACATTGCCCGGTAATTTAAACATTGCCCGGTATTATAAACATTGCCCGGTAATTTAAACATTGCCCGGTAATTTAAACATTGCCCGGTAATTTAAACATTGCCCGGTAATTTAAACATTGCCCAGTAATTTAAACATTGCCCGGTAATTTAAACATTGCCCGGTAATTTAAACATTGCCCGGTAATTTAAACATTGCCCGGTAATTTAAACATTGCCCGGTATTATAAACATTGCCCGGTAATTTAAACATTGCCCGGTAATTTAAACAATGGCCGTTACCAAGGCGATAAGCCTAAAGGTGCCCAGTTCTTGGAACTGGATAAAATAACCCATGGAGTTATAAACAATAGTCTTCCATTTAAATATTGCATTCTACAAATTACGACGCAAATTAAAACAACTTCTTAAACGCATAAATACGCAAAATTTGATGACGCCATATAATTATAAGCTTAAATATAGGTGTAACCAGGACCACTGCGTTTAAATATGCTTAATAAGGCGTCGGTATTACTTCCCGAAACAGAAAAAAAAATACTATATCTATTTGCTTTGTCCTATGTTTGTAAAGTTTTAAATTATTTATTAGCTTTAAGTCATGTATTCACAGTGTAAAGTATTAAAGTAGTGATAGATTAAGAAAATCAACTACAGTATTGGTAGTGTAAAGAATTTATGTTGTTTACGGCACGTAGACAATTTAAACATGAAGAAAATTTGTTCCCGTCATTGAGTTGAGATAATAAAATCCATGCACATAGTTTGATGACGTCAATTTAAACATTAATAAAAAATGTCCCTTCATTGCTATAAAAATCCATGCGCAAAGATTGATGACGTCATAAAAATAATCTCAGCGCATCCTTTTTTTTCTAACTTTGTGACGAAAAACTATAAAAAGTTGTACTGGCAAAGACAATGTGAATCAAAAGTTGTGTTTTTTTCGCGTTTTTTGACCAAACTGACCACTGCGGTCATTTTAATTTTGTTAAAACCTTGACAGTGTTCACCGCCGTAACGCAAAGAATATTTGTAGCAAATTTCACGTTTTTATGTCCAGTATTTAAAAAGATTATGCGGTATGTACATACCCAGCCAGCCAGCCAGCCAGCCAGCCAGCCACATACATACATACATATTCCTTTTGAGATTTATATATATATATGATATGATATGATATGATAACAGAACCAATATAATATGGAAATAAATCTACTCGTAACAACACAATATTTGTTATATTTATATCGTCTTATATTATGTTTATATTATGTTTATTTTGTGTTTATATTATGTTTTTAAACGATATTTTTTTTTATTAGACTATATTTATATTATGTTTATTTAATTTTTGTATGTTTCTATTACATAAATAACAGTTATACTTTTTTGGTATGTTACATTATGAATACTCACAAATGTACGTTGAAACTGACGCTATATAAATGTATAAATAGCCTGTCGTTGTTATTGTTTTTCACCCCCCCCCCCCCCCACCCAATACACACATAGACACACAAAGCGACGCCGATGTATGCAATACATGGGCTTTTGTTATCTCAACCAAAGCCAGTTACAAATCCATATAAGGCTTATACCACAGATGATATTCTTTTTAAATGGAGACTTCATATCAGTGACTGTGTGTTTATGTTTGTGTTTGCGTGTCCGTGCAGGTATAGCTCATTGTTTATCTTTCAAGTCTCAGCTGACAGTAGCTACATCATTTATTGGTTCTTAGGCGTACCTATAGTGGAGGTACAACCGACACGTCGCGGGTTCTATTCCTGCCGCCCTGCAGAAGTTTTGGGCCTAGTATACCTAAAAATCTTCTATGTAGAATCTAGATAATCTAGAAGGAACGTCTGTAAACTTAGAGGTTAGGTGTCGGTATGATGGTTTTGTATGTAGTTGCCCCCTTTTGCCTGATACATGATTATCAAAAGTAGGACATAGAGAGAAAGAGAGAGAGAGAGAAAAAAAAAGGAGGACGTAGAGAGAAAAAATGAGGACAGAGAGGGAAAAAGAAGGATAGATAGATGCAGACAAATAGAAATGCATACATACAGACAGACGTACAGATAGATAAACAAGGAGAGATTGACAGACAGATAGTTTTAAACAGAAAGTCAGCCAGACAGACTGGTAGATAGATAGATAGATAGATAGATAGATAGATAGATAGATAGATACTTAGATTGACTTAGATAAAAGAGATAGATGGGTAGATACAGACATACAGATAGAAAGATACATAAATACATTGATAAATAGATAGACGGACAGGTAGATAGATACATTGATAGAGAGATAGACAAACCGCTAGGTATATCGAAAACATTTAAATAGATAGAATTACCGACAATTGAGCTTTACCCATTTCCTTACCATTAAAAAGTAACCCTCGTGTAACCATTTTCTTCACTGTTTGTATCTTCGACTCTGAATCAAAATGTACGTAATTATACCAAGTAACCAAGTTGTACGTAATTATACCAAGTAACCAAGTTGTACGTAATTATACCAAGTAACCAAGTTGTACGTAATTATACCAAGTAACCAAGTTGTACGTAATTATACCAAGTAACCAAGTTGTACGTAATTATACCAAGTAACCAAGTTGTACGTAATTATACCAAGTAACCAAGTTGTACGTAATTATACCAAGTAACCAAGTTGTACGTAATTATACCAAGTAACCAAGTTGTACGTAATTATACCGAGTAACCAAGTTGTACGTAATTATACCAAGTAACCAAGTTGTACGTAATTATACCAAGTAACAAAGTTGTACGTAATTATACCGAGTAACCAAGTTGTACGTAATTATACCAAGTAACCAAGTTGTACGTAATTATACCAAGTAACCAAGTTGTACGTAATTATACCAAGTAACCAAGTTGTACGTAATTATACCAAGTAACCAAGTTGTACGTAATTATACCAAGTAACCAAGTTGTACGTAATTATACCAAGTAACCAAGTTGTACGTAATTATACCAAGTAACCAAGTTGTACGTAATTATACCAAGTAACCAAGTTGTACGTAATTATACCAAGTAACCAAGTTGTACGTAATTATACCAAGTAACCAAGTTGTACGTAATTATACCGAGTAACCAAGTTGTACGTAATTATACCAAGTAACCAAGTTGTACGTAATTATACCAAGTAACAAAGTTGTACGTAATTATACCGAGTAACCAAGTTGTACGTAATTATACCAAGTAACCAAGTTGTACGTAATTATACCAAGTAACCAAGTTGTACGTAATTATACCAAGTAACCAAGTTGTACGTAATTATACCAAGTAACCAAGTTGTACGTAATTATACCAAGTAACCAAGTTGTACGTAATTATACCGAGTAACCAAGTTGTACGTAATTATACCAAGTAACCAAGTTGTACGTAATTATACCAAGTAACCAAGTTGTACGTAATTATACCGAGTAACCAAGTTGTACGTAATTATACCAAGTAACCAAGTTGTACGTAATTATACCAAGTAACCAAGTTGTACGTAATTATACCAAGTAACCAAGTTGTACGTAATTATACCAAGTAACCAAGTTGTACGTAATTATACCAAGTAACCAAGTTGTACGTAATTATACCAAGTAACCAAGTTGTACGTAATTATACCAAGTAACCAAGTCTTACGTAATTATACCGAGTAACAAAGTTGTACGTAATTATACCGAGTAACCAAGTTGTACGTAATTATACCAAGTAACCAAGTTGTACGTAATTATACCAAGTAACCAAGTTGTACGTAATTATACCAAGTAACCAAGTTGTACGTAATTATACCAAGTAACCAAGTTGTACGTAATTATACCAAGTAACCAAGTTGTACGTAATTATACCAAGTAACCAAGTTGTACGTAATTATACCAAGTAACCAAGTTGTACGTAATTATACCAAGTAACCAAGTTGTACGTAATTATACCAAGTAACCAAGTTGTACGTAATTATACCAAGTAACCAAGTTGTACGTAATTATACCAAGTAACCAAGTTGTACGTAATTATACCAAGTAACCAAGTTGTACGTAATTATACCAAGTAACCAAGTTGTACGTAATTATACCAAGTAACCAAGTTGTACGTAATTATACCAAGTAACCAAGTTGTACGTAATTATACCAAGTAACCAAGTTGTACGTAATTATACCAAGTAACCAAGTTGTACGTAATTATGCCAAGTAACCAAGTTGTACGTAATTATACCAAGTAACCAAGTTGTACGTAATTATACCAAGTAACCAAGTTGTACGTAATTATACCAAGTAACCAAGTTGTACGTAATTATACCAAGTAACCAAGTTGTACGTAATTATACCAAGTAACCAAGTTGTACGTAATTATACCAAGTAACCAAGTTGTACGCAATTATGCCAAGTAACCAAGTTGTACGTAATTATACTGTCACTGTTATAGATATTATAGAACGTACGCATGTTATTAGATGAGGAATAAGAATGGTGTGCATGTTATTATTATGTACGAGATTGCACCATTATATGAAAGGGAAGTACGCATGTTATTTGTGTGATATAGCAACGCTGGATCCTAGATACAAGTCAGTTGAGATTTGGATTGTACGCAAACAAGACGTATATGAAATGGGTCTTCGTACAAGTCTATTGTTCAAGTACAGAAAGTATTGTTGTGCTGATCTAGTGTATACCAGTGTTACAGCGACTAATTGATTAAAGAATTGAGTATTATATTGAGTAGCCTTCGTTGATATCATTTTATGAAGTAACTGTGAGTCTTAGTCCTGTGACAGATTTGGTGGCAGTTTCGACGGTATGCAAGGTCATCTACAACACTCAACTCAAGTAGCTCTGAAGTAACGCCTGCCGTGAAAGTAGGGAACAGAGTTGGTGATTCTACCTGATGTGGAGATCACTGTTTGATCTGGTCCGTTGGAAAGCTGTGAAGCTGTGTACTCTGATGTAATGCCTGCCTGTGAGAGGAGGGAGCGGAGTTGGTGAACCTTCCTGTTTTTGGAGGTTAGACCCGGACCGTTGAAGGACAGTAGCTGTGGAAGACTGTCGTAATTGAAGCCAGAAGCTGTCGGAACCAGTAACTGTAGAAGCCTGTAGCTGTCGAAGTCAGAAGTTGCCGAAGCCAGAAGTTATCGGAACCAGGAGCTGTCGAAGCCTGGAGCTGTCGAAGTCAGAAGTTGCCGAAGCCAGACTTATCATGTATCAAGTCAGCTGCTAGTTGAAACTGAAGCAAGTGGAACTTGTTGTTGCTGTAGAGCTGTTAGTGAGAAGAACCTTTCGTCGTGTCGCTGTTGCTATTGGAGCCGGTTGGAACCTTTGTTGTGAAGCTGTCTCAAGTCTGAGGAATCCTGAATTTGAACAGTCGTGAATCAAGTCCTACATCCGATCATCTGATTTTCAAGCTACTGAGGGTCATCGATACGCGTCTGCCACTGTCCGATTTGCCGAGTCCATATAGATTCTATATCTATCTGCCTATAAGTCGGGTCGTAATTGCTCGCGTGAGCTTTCTGGCGCTAGAAAATAGGCAGGTCGTCTGCGCCCTGGCACAAGGGTCAGAATTGGGCGGCGGATAGTGCAGCGTGATTTACAGATGTATTTGAAGACAACGGTAGAAGGACAAGGTCGGCGGAAAGGATATCCGTTGGAACAGATTTATCAACGGAAAGTGGAAGGGCATTCAGGTCAACTGAAGGTTGAAGGAGGACTATCAAGCCAACGGACATTTGAGGGTGAACTTTCCTTGTAACGGCAATGCAGTAAGCTGTGTAAGGGATTGACGACTGCAGGATTGGAGCAGCTCAACTGAATTAAGTTAAGTTGAACTTTATTTAATTCTTTGTAGTGAATGATATGGTGTAATATTTGATAAAATATTACTGTTACATCCTGTGGAGGTATAATTATAACAGGGAGAATACGCATAGTTCATTGTGTCCTGCATTACTATCCAGTTGATCATTGTTTATTGGATGATAGTGTAGGATGATAGTGTCTTATTAGGGCAGATGTATGATAATTGCGAAGAAGTGTTATCGATTTTAGCTTTCTTCCCTTTTGTCATAGATCGGTAAATGTTTAGATTGTTTTGTTTGGTCTGCGTTAGTTAAGGATTTTGTAATTTTATAGAAAAGCGGATCTTTTTAGATTGCGCTAGAAGGCTTGGTGCCTTGGGTTTCTTATAGTTTGAAAATTCTTGTATTTATGCTGTATTGTTATATATACGTGCTATCTTGTCTTATCTTCTCTTGAGTAGTAAATGTTAGTAGGACATCATTTCAATTGTATTTATATTCGTATGCATTTATACAATTATTTTAGTATATCATAGTAGTGTAAGGTATATGCTAAGGCATTATGTAAAACATTATAAGATCACTTGAAAGTGATTCTGCATGTAAGTATATTTACGGGGTTTTGTATGGTGTGTTGATAGCTTGGTCAACAGTAGTGCCGTGTAGTGCGCAAAAGTGCGTATCTTATATATGGTATTAGACATTTGTATACCTTTGTCTATTTTACAATAAAAGGTAAGAGGGTATTCTCCTATGTGCTGTAAGGATAATTTGATTGAATTAACTGAGATTCAGGTGGTGGTTAGAAACACGTTGTTACTATTGCATGGGTGTATAAAAAGTAAAGTTAAAGGGTATACATGTAACATGATATCATAAAATTGTATTTGGTGCATTCTAAGGTATTATTAGTTAGCAGAGAGAGACATTGCATTCTTAAATTGGTGTTTGAACTAGCTTATAGAACCATTGCTGTACTGTTCTACAGTTGTGGTAGATAGGAAGCTAGTAAAAGAAGAACATATGAGTAGGGAGAAAGAAAGAATTAAGTTAGGTGATGGCAAAACTATTGAGTGCAATACTGCTTTAATTGATATTGACACGCCTTGGATAACTGGTAGAGTTAAGGCGTTAATATTGAAGTCACCAGTAGCTCCTTTAATCTTGGGAAATATACCGGGAATAGTGCAGGATAATCACGATGTAGTATTGGAAAAATGGTTAAAAGGAAAGAGAGAGTTAAATTTAAAGTTGTCAGATAAGCAAATTATTGGTAGTATGCAGGACATAAAAATAAAAGAGGAGGAAATAGATACAGTAAAAAGTTGGAATGGTACACAGAATATGGGTGAATATATAAATAACTTAGAAAAAGTACTGAAGGAAAATAAAATAGACAGGAATCAGTTACCTAATATTCTTAAGGAAAAGGTAAAAAGTCATAAGAAGGCATACAAAATTGCATCGCGGTGTATAGATGAGTATGAGAAAATGAAATCTTATTTAATAAATGTAATTAATAAAGAGCTAGAGGGCAGTAATCTAGAGGTGAAGATGAAAATATATTCATTGGAAGAAGTAAATAAAATAATGGCAGTGGTAACTGAGGGCATAAATGCAGATGTTGTATCTACATCAGATGATAAGCTAGTTAATTGTCAGGAGGACAATATGGGAATAGAAGAGTGTCAGGTGGAAAAAATAGTAGATAGGTGTTGTCAGGAGAAGAAGATTGATTTTGAGACGTTGAGTGGAGAAGGTTGTGAGGACAAAGTGGTGAAGTTTGAGGACACAGTGCTGAAGTATGAGGACAAATTGGTGGAGTTAAAGGTAATGGAAACTAGTAGTGTAGTGGAGAAAAGAGAAACAATGAGAGTGGTGGAGTTTGCTGGAGAAGAAAAGAGTGGGGAGATATTTAGGATAGAAACTTATGTTATGAACGTGATAAAATTTGGGAATCATTTAGATCGAGGTTTGCATATGATTTCAAAAGAAGAACTGAGGGGCGGTACGGGGTTAAAAAGAAAACGTCCCAGAGTTTTTGTGAAGAAAAAAGATAGTAGTTTTTGGAAGGTTTATATCCAAGTGTTGACTTGGAGCTGTTTACTTTAATTTTTTTATTTATTTTGTTGATGTTTAACAATATGTTTTTTTCTGTTGTTCCAGAAACAAAGAACTTAGAGTTTGACTGTTATGAGTGAAAGGGTAATAAAGTTTGAGATGAAGTAAGATAGTTGTAGTTTGGGATGAAAGTATGCATGAGATATTATATTATGTATTAGATGAGGAATAATATTGTTGTTAGTTGTAGTTTATATATATATATATAATTATAATAAGTTAGTTTACTATAAATATTATTTAAAAAAAATTATTTTATAAAATTTTTAAAATGTGGGTGGATGGTGTCACTGTTATAGATATTATAGAACGTACGCATGTTATTAGATGAGGAATAAGAATGGTGTGCATGTTATTATTATGTACGAGATTGCACCATTATATGAAAGGGAAGTACGCATGTTATTTGTGTGATATAGCAACGCTGGATCCAAGATACATTCAGTTGAGATTTGGATTGTACGCAAACAAGACGTATATGAAATGGGTCTTCGTACAAGTCTATTGTTCAAGTACAGAAAGTATTGTTGTGCTGATCTAGTGTATACCAGTGCTACAGCGACTAATTGATTAAAGAATTGAGTATTATATTGAGTAGCCTTCGTTGATATCATTTTATGAAGTAACTGTGAGTCTTAGTCCTGTGACATATACCAAGTAACCAAGTTGTACGCAATTATGCCAAGTAACCAAGTTGTACGTAATTATACCAAGCAACCAAGTTGTACGTAATAATACCAAGTAACCCAAAATGTACGTAATTATACCAAGTAACCAAGCTGTACGTAATTATGCCAAGTAACCCAAAATGTACGTAATTATACCAAGTAACCAAGTTGTACGTAATTATGCCAAGTAACCCAAAATGTACGTAATTATACCAAGTAACCCAAAATGTACGTAATTATACCAAGTAACCAAGTTGTACGTAATAATACCAAGTAACCCAAAATGTACGTAATTATACCAAGTAACCAAGTTGTACGTAATTATGCCAAGTAACCCAAAATGTACGTAATTATACCAAGTAACCAAGTTGTACGTAATTATACCAAGTAACCAAGTTGTACGTAATTATGCCAAGTAACCCAAAATGTACGTAATTATACCAAGTAACCAAGTTGTACGTAATTATGCCAAGTAACCAAGTTGTACGTAATTATGCCAAGTAACCCAAAATGTACGTAATTATACCAAGTAACCCAAAATGTACGTAATTATACCAAGTAACCAAGTTGTACGTAATTATGCCAAGTAACCCAAAATGTACTTAATTATACCAAGTAACCCAAAATGTACGTAATTATACCAAGTAACCAAGTTGTACGTAATTATGCCAAGTAACCAAGTTGTACGTAATTATGCCAAGTAACCCAAAATGTACGTAATTATACCAAGTAACCCAAAATGTACGTAATTATACCAAGTAACCAAGTTGTACGTAATTATACCAAGTAACCCAAAATGTACGTAATTATACCAAGTAACCAAGTTGTATGTAATTATGCCAAGTAACCCAAAATGTACGTAATTATACCAAGTAACCAAGTTGTACGTAATTATGCCAAGTAACCAAGTTGTACGTAATTATGCCAAGTAACCCAAAATGTACGTAATTATACCAAGTAACCCAAAATGTACGTAATTATACCAAGTAACCAAGTTGTACGTAATAATACCAAGTAACCCAAAATGTACGTAATTATACCAAGTAACCAAGTTGTACGTAATTATGCCAAGTAACCCAAAATGTACGTAATTATACCAAGTAACCCAAAATGTACGTAATTATACCAAGTAACCCAAAATGTACGTAATTATACCAAGTAACCCAAAATGTACGTAATTATACCAAGTAACCCAAAATGTACGTAATTATACCATGTAACCTAAATCCTTGTATACAGTTCTCGGACCGCGGAATGCGGAACAAAACATTAACAAACATTGATAAATTATTCTTTTTAATATATTGTTTTTATTAATTCATTATCGCGTGACGAAGTAACCGGAAGTGGAAAAACACAATTACAAGTCCGGCAGCCATTAATATGGGTGTGTCTTCTTCTCCTGTTCCATGTGCAACCAAATATAAACATGTTCCTAGATGAGATAACTAAAGATAACCTTAACTTAAGATAACTTTAACTTAAGATAACTTTATTGATCAAAACAAATAGAAATTTGACTTGATTTTATAAATTCCGTCTTTCAGCAAATTTAAAACAATATTTATGAACCCTTTGTACTCAAGCACAATAGACATTCACCGCACACTATCATAACATTTATCATACAAGAAAAAGTATCATTTCGTGATGTTTTCGTGTGGATGTTGTTTTTTTTACAACTGTTTACAGGATCACCGTTGAAGGCTTTCGAGTAATTCATAAAATAATTAACCAAAACCATTCAATGTTCGTTTACCCGACAGATGTTATTTTGTCTCACTTCTGTGAGAAATCTAAAAACAACAAAAACAACAAATGATCCATCATTTCTCCAACCAGACTTCACAATGCTTTCATATAAAATCAATATGGCGTCCCTAGTTTTTTTTTTTTTTTTAAATTCCCAGCATTCCTTCGGTAGCCTATATGCATCCGCTTTCCCGTAATTACAGTGTCAGTTTTATTTCAATTATTTCATTTTTTTGCTAAACAATGTTAGCCACCCAGTATCTCCTCAAATTGTTATGATTCCTATAAAGTTAGGTAAGGAGCGAAACGTGGTGGAAAAAGTAAGGAAAGGTAATGGGAATAGACTTTTACAGTTTCAGAAATAAAATTTGTAAGAAAAAAAATCAGATTTGATGGTTGGTAATTAGACATATTTATTATTATTATTATTAGATCGATACATAGCGTTTCGACCCTCCCCCCTTTTTTTTCCCCATATTTTCCCGCCTTGGGCGAATCCAATGAGGCCTATGTAAAAATATTTGAGGAGGCTAAAACATAAACAGGTTTGAAGTATGATCTGGAAGACATAATAATAATGTCTTCGCTGAGATTCTGAGAACTGTGATTCTTCACTCCATCCCATCTACTTTTAACCTTCCCCACTTCAATACATCAAATCCCCCTCCACCCCCCCCCCCTCAATCGTCGTTGCTCATTTGTGTGTGTATGTTAGACCAGGGGTCGGCAACCTTTTGATAACAGTGTGCCAAAGTATGATTTCTAATACATTCAGCGCGCCAACAGCCTAAAAGTCACCCTGCTGTAGCACTAAATGTCTTATATAAGAGCCATGAATAGACTTTTCGAGACTTCTGTCGTGTGCCATTAAAAATCCGTGCCGTAGGTTGCCGACCCCCGTGTTAGTCTAGAACTAATCCATTATCAGCTAAGCCATAAAAAAGGAGATTTGTCCATAACCTTTATCTACAATAAACCTCCCCCCACCCCCTCTTTACGCACACACTACACAACACACCAGCACACATATTTTGCTTTGACCTATTATATTTAAAAAAAAATGGTTAGTTTTTATTACGTTTTCTTCATTATGTAGACCAGGGGTCAGCAAAACTTATTGATAATAGTGTGGCCAAAGTAGGATTTATAATCCGTTCGGCGTACGCCAACATCCTAAGAATCATCCTGCTCTAGCACTGCATTTCTTCTAGAAGCGACTAGAATTGCCTTTTCGTGTGTGTGTGGTGGGCTGTCTTCCTCGTGCCATCGAACATTGTTCTTACGTGCCAAGCATGGCAAAGCGTTCCGTTGGTTGCCCATCTCTGAAGTAGACAACGTCTAACACCCCCCCCTCCCGCCACCTCATACTCCCCTCCCCTCTTTCATTACCCATTTATGGTACAGTTGATCTTTTCCACCATTCCATCGATCTCTGGTCATCAAACTCACTAATGGTAACAAAAAAGTAAGAAAAAGAAGAAGTAATAACAAAAAAAAAAAAGAAAGTAAAACACAAAAAAATTAGTTGGCAACCGTTCAAAATTGAAAGTAGGTCGTCAGGATCAGGCTGACACGACATCTATAAATAGCTCTCGTCACGTGGTATTGTTTACGATCTTACCTGGGTTTGGGTGAGGGGGGGGGGGGTTGGGGGGGGGGAAAGAACTTTGGTCTGCTATGTGGTGTCAGCCTTACTAAGTATTCCGACAGGTACGGGCTGAGTCTAATGTAAAAAAAAAGAGCTGTTGTTATTTTTTTCTTTCTTAAATACAAGAGCACAGCCAACAAAAAAAAAAAAGCTCAGTTTGAGCTCTACTGTTGATGTGTCGGCGGTGCAGATGAAGCATGGGCGTAAGCCAGTGGATTTCCCCAGGGGGGGGGGGGCGCACGCTCTTCATACATACTTCTGTTCACCTTTTTGTTTTTGTAGTCTTCTACAAATGTATTAATTACTAGTGGCGTTAGCAAGGATTATATGGTTATAGGAGAGAGGGGGGAGGGGGCAAGGTAGGGACTGGTAAAGGGCAGGTGAAGGGGGGGGGGCAAGTGAGTAAATAGTAACCAGTGTAAAGCAGTAAGGGGCAAATAGTTCAAAGAGGAAGGGAAGGTAAGGGGCAAAATGTGTGTATTGACAGAGGCAAATACTTCAAAATGTGGGGAGATCGTGCATGGAAGGGCAAAAACTGAAAATAGTTGACAATTAAAAAAAAAAGACATAGAACGTTGAATAAAAATTTTTTTGAAACGTTTTATTATGTGAATTATAATGAAAATATAAACCTGTTAACTCAATACCTAAAAAATATATTATTTCAAATTATTAAAAACAATCTAATTTGTCTAATTCCCGGTTGGAGGAATAAAGGGAGGGAAGGGGGGGGTGACCAACATAGACCTCAACATCTCTCAAAGTTATTGATGGCTCACAAATTTGACTAGGCAAGCTCTTGCATGGAATCCAAAGCGTGCAAAAACGAAGAGGTCGACCCAAGAACACCTGGCGGATAAGAGGATATGCAGCTGATCGGGAAAAGCTGGAAAGAGTTAGAGAAGATTTGCCAGAGAAAGGAAGACATGGAAAGAAATTGTTAATGGCCTATGCTCCACTAAGAGTTGATAATGGCGAACAAGAATACACAATTTTAAAAAAGCTTCCAAACCCGCCCCCTCCCCCCTTTCTCGTTATTTTAAATACAAAATACTATACGTTTGGTGGGCCTGTGGAAGAGTGTTGGCCCATATATACCTTTTATATATACACGATTAATCAGAATTAATCTTGCAATCTAAGTATCTTGGCAGATTTTGTGTAAATAACAATGTAAAGCGGATGTGTCATCCTATTGGCCAATCCTGCATTAAGAATTCTTTTCAACTGTAGCATTTTTTAATAAACTTGAAAACGTTAATGCTTGTTTACAAATCTTCAATCGTCTGCTAAAAAGCCCGCCGTTCAAAGTTATTCTCCTTTTCTGTGTATCTGTGTGTGTGTGTGTTTGTTTATGTGTGTGTTTATATATGTGTGTGTGTGTTTGTTTATGTGTGTTTGTGGCTGTATTTAATTCTGTTGATAACAGCTTCTTTCATTGCCGACAACGCTAAAAGAAAAATATACAGAATGTAGCATTAACAAATTTTAATAAAAAGCAAAACATAAAATTGACAAAGAACTAAATCTTCTGTAATCTTCAATAATCTTCTATAATATTCAATAATCTTCTGCCTTGAAGCATTGTCTGTAACAAATATTAAGTAAAGCACCCGTCACCAGTTTCTGTGGCCATGGCATACTAGGTGGTTGTGTGGCCAGCACTATGCACAGCCCCGTTTACTATACCCCAACTAACGCCAGGTAGTTTACCCATCAGAGCTGGGTAGACTCAGGGCAACACCCTCGAGTCTAGGGGGAAAAATCCTAGCCTTCACCAGGATTTCAACCCAGGACCTTTCGGATCGCCAGTCGAGCACGGCCACCGTGCCCCATTCTGTGATATGTAAGATAAGATAAGATAAGATAAGATAAGATAAGATAAGATAAGATAAATAATAAAAAAAATTGTTCGAATATTGATTTTAAAAAAAAAGTTTTATTATAGAGTTATATAAGGTATTGAACAGAGAAAAACAAGAACGTTCAATAGATTTATCATGTGTTTGTGTCTGTGTGTAGTAAGCGTACAGTTCCACTTTTCATAAGATGGTGATTTTTTAATAAGTGCCAGTGAAGCAACGTTTATTGGTTTCATTGACCACGACATGCAAGGAAATTGTGTGGCCAGCACAATGCCTCTTTTACTTCTTTACAGAATATCACATAACAATTGAGTCTGATAGACCCGATGGGACGCCGTCTAGAACTTGGTAAAAAAAAACATTCTGAGCGTTTTTACTTGGATTCAAATCGGAGGCAATTAGAATGGCGATCAGAAGTTTATTTTCTCGCTCAAGATGTGTCGCAACATACTAAGGATTCGGTGGACAGAAAAGGTCAAGAACACCGACTTGTGGCGGCAAACATACAAGGACCCCCTTGAACAGCAGATCGCCAGGCGAAAGTGGCGGTGGATTGGACACCCACTACGAAAACCCACCAACACAGGACATCACCCGACAGGTTCTACAATGGAACGCTCATCGAAAGAGACGAGGTTGGTCGCCCTAAGACCCCCCCCCCCTCCCCCCCCCCCCCATAGGGGACGATCCCGCGAAGAGGAACTGAAAATCTACAACCTTTCATGGGGTGAACTTTAAAAAGGCTGCACTGAATCGAGTGCGCTGCAGAGCTGTTGTGGATCCCTATGTTCCACGAGTAACCAGAAAAACTAATAAGATTTGTGCTTGTGTCATCGTATAGTATTGTTTTTCATACGTACTTTGCTTCTGATTCGTTATGTATTGCTTTTAATTTGTATACTTTTTCGTGTTTCCGTACTCTTCCTTCACGCCCCCTCCCCCCCCAAGTGAAGAGTATATTATACAATTTCACCTCCTCCCCACAACCCCCATCTCTCACATCATTCCTTTTTTTTTCCTATCTAAGCTAAACATCAAGTTTCCTGTGTAATTACTTCCCCCCCTAGTAATTACATCTGCACCATCGTCTCCCGTCAAAAAGTACAACGGTTTGTGTGTGTGTTCAAAATTCAAAACAATGTATTCAAGCTATTACACCTTGTGTGTGTTGTGTGGTTTATAGTTCACAGGGATTCTTAAACATTTGATTTTTACTTTGTTGTTGTCTATATTAATTGTTTTAACCCTTCCCGTACCGACCTACTTCTATCTATGCTGCCTTCAGTTCCGCTATATACGCGCCCGGGACTGTAAGAGTTAAGTGACTTTATCACGTTCGGCTGTCGTAACGAAAGTCCTGGGTTCGAATCCTGGCGAAGGTGTCCCTGAGTCTACCCAAGCTCTGACATTAGTTGGGGTGAAGTAAAGTCGGCTGGGCATTGTGCTGGTCACCCTTTACTAACTGAAGTCAGGTACCCATCAGAGCTGGATAGACTCAGGGCTCCAGACCGTAGAACCAATCCTAGCCCAGGACCTTCAGTACGCTAGTCGAACGCGCTGTCGCTCGGTCACTGTGCCCCCTTGTTGTTTAGATAAAACGTACAATAATTATTTCGTTTTAAAATATCATCTCCTTTCATAAGTTTTTCCCAATGTGCTTCTCTTATATTTATGTGTTTAAATCTCTATGGTCTCGATCTGTGCCGTTTTACATCAATACATACATTGGTTACCTCACGTGTGCTGCTATATTATTAGATTTTAAATTAATAATAATAATAATAGCGCATATCTCGTTGATGGGAGTTCTATGCGCTGACGACAGTTACAGAATACAGACAACGAACAACAGACGAAAATGTATATATTGTTACGAAACGTAAATTCCCTACATTGTAATGTTAATAAACCAACTGAATCATTTAAGCGAATTGCGTTTAAACGATATAAATATTTCTCAGCTCAAGGTTTCCCCCGGGTTTTTCCTAACCTAATGAGAGCATTATTGTTTTTTTATTAACCTCGATAAAAACATGAACTGTTCACGTAAACACAGCGTGTCAAGGTCGTCCGGTCTCTCCTTATTTTGTTAGAGCATTATTGCTTGACATTCTGATCACGCAGTCAACATGCAGGCTTGATTAAAATATTCGTGTCACTAGGCTGTCTGGTTTTTCCAACGATTGACCCGTAATATATTTCTACGCGATTCGACACTTTTAGTCAGTTCTTGGCTTGCATTCGATCTAGTAACATCAAATATTCTCCGCTCTGAGTATCGTTTCTATTTGAGTTGTATTATGGAAAATTTATTATTCTACTATTAACTACAATGCTATATGTTCATTGAGGATATTCATTACTAATTGGAATATGTGTAGTTCTTGATTGTGTATATAATATTATTTGGATTCCTACTGGATTGATGTTGTAAATTAAACCAAATTTATCGTTGTTTTCTACACAACTTGGTTAACGTCAATATTTCAAAGTTATATACATGTGTGTATGTGTAATATTTATTCAACTATATTAATCATCTACACTACCACTCGACATCGAGGTTCTTGCTGTATAATATGAGCCACATAAATAATTATACATGAAGTAAATCAACTGAAAACTCTAAAACTACGCTATGTGAATTGCCAGGGGATTATAAGAACCAGGAATACTCTAGACAACTACAAATAAACTTCAGATTAATATAATAAGATCTTCACTAATACAAGGATACTCACACTAATAATAACAATACTATAACTATTATTTTCATAAATTGAATGGGGGCTCTAGCCGTAATAACATTATAAATCATAATTATACTTGTGTGATCTAAATAGAAGGTCTCATCCATAATTTATTATGGTGAATAAATTGCCTTGTAATAAAATGGGTTTTGCTCGTCAGTGATTTACTAACAAACGTTTAGAGGATTTACTTCAACTTCAAGAATCGTTATACTATTTACACGAACTATTTACAACTGCCGTAATACATACTCGTAACTTGGATGGATTGTGTTGGAAAATATGAACAATATACAATATACTAAAGATTGTGATTGAATTGAACATTGCTATTGAGAATCGGAAAACTTAACTATTCAGCCTGGAAAATTATCTGGTGTATTACCTTATCGAACAAAGTAACTCTAAGAAAGTATTATTTTTATGACCTTGTTGTGACAAATCTGAACTGTGTGGTGTAGTGAATTATTCAAAGGACAGAAAGTAAGTTGGACACTTTTATTGTATTATTAACAAGATTTACAGTAACTTTTAATAATATAAAATGGAAGCCACAAATAATCTTACATTGGATCCAGAGATATTTGATCTAACCTCAGAACAGCTTAATAAAATGTCGATGATACAATTAAAAGAATTGGCTAAATCATTGGGCATTTCTATCACAGAAACTAGGCCATCAAAAACTAAATTACTTCAAGAGGTAACTGAGTGTTTAAGAAAACAAGGTACACTAATTATTGAAGAAACTACTGCTAATGATAACATTAATGATGAATCAGATGATGAATTACCTTTTCCTATAAAACAAAGAGTAAAGCATACAACTGGTGACTTAAGTGAAGAATTGAAATTTAAACTTGAGTTAAGAAAGATGGAATTAGAGATGGAAAGAGAAAGAGAAAGCCAGAGAATTGAGATGGAAAGAGAAATAGCAAGAGAGAAAATAGCAAGCCAAGAAAGAATTGAGATAGCAAGGTCTCGTACGTCAAATCATTCGAATGCAAGCTCTGAAGCAGATGCAGAACTGTATAAGTTTAAGAAACATATTCCAGTTTTTGAAGATAATTCGGTGGAAGAGTTCTTCATGATTTTCGAGAGAAACGCTAGAGACTATCAATTTCCCGAGGGCAAGAAAGCTATACTTCTACGCTCAGCTCTGAATAAAGGAAAGGCACTTGATGTTGTATTAAGTCTTACTGAAGAGGAATTGTATGATTATGAACTGATCAAGAATAGAGTACTGCTAAGTTATGCATTAACACCTGAAAAATATAGAAAAGTGTTTCGTGAGTCTAAGAAAGAACAGGAACAATCCCATGTTGATTTTCTAAGACAGAAAAAGAAATATTTTGAAAGATGGATTCGATCCAAAGGTGTAAACAAAGACTTTGATAAATTAGCTAATCTTATGCTAATGGAAGACTTTAACAATAACATCAGAGGTGATGTAAGAATACATTTAGCAGACAAAGGTGTAGAACAAGTAGAAACAGCAGCAGTGATGGCAGACGAATATGTTATTATCCATTCCAGCAATAAATTTACAACAGTTGATAAATCTAAATTCCAGAATCGAGATATGAAGGTAGAAAAGAAAACCATGAATCCAAATGAATCCTATCAATCAAAGAGACATCAGCAGAGCAATGAAGGTCCAACAAATTCCAAGCCAACCTGTAGCCATTGTAAACGAATTGGACATACTAAGGAAAAGTGCTGGATATTGAATGGGAACCCGAATAAAAAGAATGTTGTCTTATCGTATGTAGCAATGCCAAAACAAAGAACTCATGAAAATGTAAAGAAGGATATTAGAACTCAAACAGAGATACCTAGTGCTAATGCAGATAACCTGACAAAACACACGTATCTTGGAAACTTGAAACCAGAAATAGTTCCTGAAATAGAGACAATGGTTTTCAATAATTCTAATTCTAATCTGAGCTCCAAGGAGTCTATATCAGATAGAACCACCATGAGTACTAAACATACCTCTTACAAAAATAACTTGGATACAGATCTCATCGATACTGAGATACCAAGCAATTGTTTACCATTCATTGAAGAAGGTACCGTGTCATCCATAATAAATGGTGTCACTAGTGAAAAGAACATCAGAATACTCCGTGATACAGGGGCTGAGGTTTCACTACTTTTAGAGAATACTGTTCCTACGTCACAATCGACATATACAGGACAGGATCTTACTATTCAAGGTGTATCAAGGAAAAATGTACAAGTTCCTTTGCATCAAATACAGCTGAAGAGTGCGTACTTCACTGGAAATGTAGTTGTGGGTGTGTACAAATCACTTCCGTTTAAAGGCGTTTCTTTAATACTGGGAAATGATATTGCTGGAGATGTGGTGCATTCCATATCCAAGAAAAAACAATACCTTAATAAAAGTGAGAGCTTTATCAAACCTATATGCATCGTCACGAGAGGTATGGCCCAACAACAAAAGTCTGTCGAAACCATGTCAAAGTCAAAAATAGAACCAGAAATTGACCTACAGGCAACTTTCCTGGCTGACATCTTGAGTGGTCCCTCAGTCAAGACTACTGAAAGTAATTTGTCACCTCGACAATTACTCCTATTAGAACAGAATAGAGATTCAGGAATTAAACACCTGAAGAAAAAGGTGATAACTGAACAGGAGGCAGAAATGAACGGAAATGGATTTTTTCTGAAGGAGGGAATATTAATGCAAAAATGGAGAGATGTGAAATGTGATAATGACAATTGCAGAGAAGGAAGTCAGATTGTGGTACCAGCCATATATCGTAATGACATCTTACACATGGCTCATGACACGCCATATGCTGGTCATCTAGGAGTGAACAAGACTTACCGTCGAATTCTTCCGTACTTCTATTGGCCTGGACTACATCGTGACGTCACAAAATACTGCAAGTCATGCAATACATGCCAGATAGTTGGTAAACCTAACCAGACTATACCGGTAGCACCTCTAAAGCCAATACCCGCCTTTGCAGAACCATTTAGCCACTTGCTAATAGACTGTGTAGGTCCTTTGCCTAAAACAAAGACAGGACACCAGTACTTATTCACTATAATGTGCACTGCCACGAGATATCCTGAAGCTATTCCGCTACGCACCATTAACGCAGATAAGATATCTGACGCACTGATTGCATTTTGTTCAAGATACGGTCTTCCAAAGACTATACAGTCAGACCAAGGATCTAACTTTACATCAAAGCTGTTTAACCAGGTCTTAAAGAAACTAGGCATCCAACATGCAACTTCAACTGCGTACCATCCGCAAAGCCAAGGTGCCCTAGAAAGATATCATCAGACTCTGAAAACCATGCTCCGCACATACTGTTTTGAGAACACTGAAGACTGGGATCGCGGTATTCCATTCGCTCTTTTCGCGACTAGAGAAACTGTGCAGGAATCTCTTGGATTCAGTCCGTTCGAGTTAGTGTTTGGACATTCAGTTCGAGGACCTCTAAAACTGTTGCAGGAAACCTTGTTAAATTCTGATGAAGAGACTGGACTCGTAGCTTATGTGGAACAATTTAGCAATAGAATCTATCATGCTTTTAATCATGTTAAAGATAATCTTTTGCAGGCTCAGAAAAGAATGAAAGGGTACTATGATGTCAAGGCCAGATCCCGATGTTTCCATCCTGGTGATAAAGTCCTCATGTTGACCCAATTGTCTGGACAACCCCTGAGTGCAAAATATACAGGACCATATCAGGTTTTAGATAAAATCAGTGATGTAACATACCTTGTAAAAACCCCTGATAGAAGGAAAACACAGAGACTGTGCCATATAAACATGCTAAAACCTTATGTTGTTAGGGAAGAACAAACTGACATTAGGCCAGTGAGTGCTATCAAAACTGTTGAAACACCCCCGCCTAAATTTAAAAAGACAATCATAGAAAGTAAACTTCAAAACACTGAAGCACTTAAAAACCTCAATGATAAACTGGCACATCTAGACTCAGGTGAACAGACTTCTATCAAGGGTTTAATCTATGATCATGTAAATTTGTTTAGTGATGTTCCTAACAAAACAACTTTGGTTACCCATGATGTAGTTTTAAAAGATGATAATGTTAAACCTGTCAAACAACATCCGTATAGGGTTAATCCCATACAACTTGAACACATCCGTAAAGAAATTGATTATATGCTGAGCAATGATATAATTACTCACAGTAACAGTGATTGGTCATCCCCATGTGTGTTGGTTCCCAAATCTGATGGTTCACTACGCTTTTGTGTAGACTATAGGAAATTAAACCAAGTGACAAAAACAGATTCGTATCCCATACCACGGATAGATGATTTAATCGATAGAGTAAGCACTGCAAACTATGTAACTAAGATTGACTTACTAACAGCTTATTTCCAAATCCCATTAACAGATAGGGCTCAGGAGGTATCAACTTTTGTTACTCCTGATGGATTATATAAGTTTAAAGTAATGCCATTCGGAATGGTCAATGCTCCAGCTAGTTTTCAAAGACTAATAAACACTATTATCCATGATATCCCACAATGCCATGCATATCTGGACGATATCGTAGTGTTCAGTAATAACTTTAATGATCATCTACATCAGTTAAAACTATTATTCCAAAAACTAAAACAGGCTAATCTTACTATAAACCTAGTTAAAAGTCAATTTTGCCATGCAGAAATTGAATATTTAGGTCATGTAGTGGGTAATGGCAAAGTAAAACCAGTGAATGCCAAAGTCAAAGCTATACAGGAATTCCCTGTCCCTAAAACGCAGAAACAACTTCGAGGATTTCTGGGTATGGCCGGGTACTACAGGAAGTTTTGTAAAAACTTTTCTATTATCACTTGCCCTTTGACAAATCTCTTGAGAAAGAAAAATCAATTTAAGTGGACTCAGGAATGTGACCAAGCCTTTAACGATATAAAAGACATACTGACCAAGGCACCAGTATTAGTCTCACCTGATTATACTAAACCTTTCAGAATAACGGTAGACTCGTGTAATACAGGAATGGGCGCGGTAATCTCACAAATAGGAGATGATTCACTTGAACATCCCATTAGCTTTTGTTCAAAAAAATTTAACCCACATGAGGTAAATTATAGCACAATAGAGCAGGAATTACTAGGACTTATCCAAGCATTGAAACATTTCAATTACTATGTAAATGGTTCTCAGTTCCCAATCGAGATATTCACTGATCACAATCCCCTAGTATTTCTTTCCCGCATCAAACAAAATCAGCGCATTCTAAGATGGAGTTTGTTTATTCAAGCTTACAACTTAAAAATAACTCACTTATCTGGAAAAAATAACATCGTCGCGGACACCCTATCGCGCATGTAACAAATGTATAAGGAAATAGATAACTTCATGTATATATTCTGATAATCCTAACTAAGAGAATTGGATCATTTAAAATATAAATGCATGAATATATGAATATGTTGTGATTATTTTATGCAATATCTTATGCCTTATTTTATGCCATGAATATTTCCATTTGCTAAAACAAATATTATTATTGTTGTAGGAAAAAGGAAAAAAACCTAATAAGTTACTTATAAATATTATTGATTTATGGACATAATTTTCTTTATTAGTAAGATAATGAATGAACAGAAATGTACATCCTTATTTTGAAACAATCAAACTATAGTTGTGATTATGTAAAAACCAAGATAGAGTAATGTGCATACACTTCACATGCTTACACACTTAAGATTAAACTCTTACTTTAAAATTTATTTAAATATTAATTTCATTTAAGTTGAATTAATTAATGATTGAATTGTTTAATATGATAACATTAGTTATGTTGATTTTTACCTTATAAATAAGATGATGATGTTTATAAGGAATGATATCTCAGAGAGTATAATTTTTTAGAATAACGCGAACATGTGTTATGGTCTAAGGATAACTTGAGATCCTATATGATGAGGGTTTAATAGAATAAATTATTTCCCTTACTTGTCTTATTTAACGGACTACCCAGGTGGAGTCAGTTTTTTTTTTGTATATTGTTTAGAACTAAAGTTAAGTGCAGGCGGTTCTAAAAGAAATTGCACACTTCTATTGTTTAGTATGCAATGTTCTTTTCCTTTTGGTACGGGCGACTGTTACGAAACGTAAATTCCCTACATTGTAATGTTAATAAACCAACTGAATCATTTAAGCGAATTGCGTTTAAACGATATAAATATTTCTCAGCTCAAGGTTTCCCCCGGGTTTTTCCTAACCTAATGAGAGCATTATTGTTTTTTTATTAACCTCGATAAAAACATGAACTGTTCACGTAAACACAGCGTGTCAAGGTCGTCCGGTCTCTCCTTATTTTGTTAGAGCATTATTGCTTGACATTCTGATCACGCAGTCAACATGCAGGCTTGATTAAAATATTCGTGTCACTAGGCTGTCTGGTTTTTCCAACGATTGACCCGTAATATATTTCTACGCGATTCGACACTTTTAGTCAGTTCTTGGCTTGCATTCGATCTAGTAACATCAAATATTCTCCGCTCTGAGTATCGTTTCTATTTGAGTTGTATTATGGAAAATTTATTATTCTACTATTAACTACAATGCTATATGTTCATTGAGGATATTCATTACTAATTGGAATATGTGTAGTTCTTGATTGTGTATATAATATTATTTGGATTCCTACTGGATTGATGTTGTAAATTAAACCAAATTTATCGTTGTTTTCTACACAACTTGGTTAACGTCAATATTTCAAAGTTATATACATGTGTGTATGTGTAATATTTATTCAACTATATTAATCATCTACACTACCACTCGACATCGAGGTTCTTGCTGTATAATATGAGCCACATAAATAATTATACATGAAGTAAATCAACTGAAAACTCTAAAACTACGCTATGTGAATTGCCAGGGGATTATAAGAACCAGGAATACTCTAGACAACTACAAATAAACTTTAGATTAATATAATAAGATCTTCACTAATACAAGGATACTCACACTAATAATAACAATACTATAACTATTATTTTCATAAATTGAATGGGGGCTCTAGCCGTAATAACATTATAAATCATAATTATACTTGTGTGATCTAAATAGAAGGTCTCATCCATAATTTATTATGGTGAATAAATTGCCTTGTAATAATATGTATACGCAAATACTGCTAAAATGTATATATGTACACGCAAATACTGCTAAAATGTATATATGTATACGCAAATACTGCTAAAATGTATATATGTATACGCAAATACTGCTAAAATGTAAATATGTATACGCAAATACTGCTAAAATGTATATATGTACACGCAAATACTGCTAAAATGTATATATGTATACGCAAATACTGCTAAAATGTATATATGTATACGCAAATACTGCTAAAATGTAAATATGTATACGCAAATACTGCAAAAATGTATATATGTATACGCAAATACTGCTAAAATGTATATATGTATACGCAAATACTGCTAAAATGTATATATGTATACGCAAATACAGCTAAAATGTATATATGTATACGCAAAAACTGCTAAAATGTATATATGTATACGCAAATACTGCTAAAATGTATATATGTATACGCAAATACTGCTAAAATGTAAATATGTATACGCAAATACTGCTAAAATGTATATATGTATACGCAAATACTGCTAAAATGTATATATGTATACGCAAATACAGCTAAAATGTATATATGTATACGCAAATACAGCTAAAATGTATCTATGTATACGCAAATACTGCTAAAATGTATATATGTATACGCAAATACTGCTAAAATGTATATATGTATACGCAAATACTGCTAAAATGTATATATGTATACGCTAATACTGCTAAAATGTATATATGTATACGCAAATACTGCTAACGAAATAGGTGAGTCTTGAGCCGGTTCCTGAAGGTGTCGTAGCTAGGGCTCTGGCGGTGCTGTAGTTGGAGGTGATTCCAGGCGGACGGTCCCGCGTCAGAGAATGCTAAGATCCTTTCAATGTTTGCCAGATATGCATGCAGATATGGAAACACTGCAATGTTTTTTTCAGACTTAATAATATGACTTCTTTTTAAAAAAACAACAGGGAATTAGTTTTATCAAAGACTATAAGATTATAAGATTATAAGATGGACCGCTGTCTTTCATATTTCTGCTATTTGATGACTCGGATAACTTCTTTTCGGAATTCCCGACTCCCTTTTGCACTGTACACTTCCGTTTTATTTAATCGCCATGATTTACTCAATGAAAAATTAAAACCGAAAGTTGTAAAGAGCGGAAACATTTAGGCAAACATAGGAGCGTAGAAGTCATTCAATCAGACGTGTTGGTTGCGCACGGAAAAAAAAGAACATATAAGTTATAAGCTTTAAAAATAGAGCAAGCGGTCCATCTTAGCATAGTCTTTGGTTTTAGAGTGTAACAGTTGTGTTTAAGAGTTTCTACAGCTGGTGATCAACTGGCGTGCTGGGTTTTCCTCCAATTGATTCAGCAATAATTGTATACACATCTTGGATAACTGAGCAAATATTATTAGGTGCATATTACTGTAGATCCCCTTTTTTTGTGGGGAACAAAACTAAATACCTGAATTGCAGATTTCCTTCCAAAAGAAAATTGTAATGCTGAATAATGTTTTTATATTAACATCATTACGATGAAGGGTGAACCAGAATTACGCCCAAAGAACTTAATTACAATAGTGGTATTAATTTGATAAAAGATAGATAAACATGAAAACGTTTTGACGGGAATAAAATACTAGTACTGTTATGCTTAGCTAAATAAATTCGACGAATAGAATAATTTATTATTAATTATTCGCAAAGCTGAACTGAGCATTATGTTAATGACACTCACCAGGATCTCGTGACATGCATACCTTTATGGACGCAACGAAACGTCACTCCAAGGTCAAGCAACGGTTCTCATTAACTTAAAAGTTTTGGTGACCCCTCTACAATTTTGGCGCATATTTGTTTAAAATAGAAATTCTGTACACTTACAGACAATTATACATACTGAAATTTAAAAACAAAACCTAAAAAGGCTGCGGATTTCGCGAACGTATTAGTGTATAGTCTTGGCTATAGGGCGTTTGCAATCACGTGACAAAAAACACGTGATTTGTGTTTACTTTCTGTAATTGTGTACAAGTAATAATGGCCGCTGTATTAATAAAGTTTCATATAGGCTCGAGCTTTTTTTTAATTGATGTGTTGTGTTTTAAGTCTTATTAAGATTTAAGCTGTATTATGTATGTTAAATAAAATAGGCTATTTTATTATTATCATAGACATAGATCATAGACGATGTGAGCCTATTAGTGACTTGACTAGATAGCCTATTCACCAACACTATCACTTGACATCGTAGCCTAGCCTACGAAACATTAAAAGTGTAGGCCTATAAAGTGAAATTGAAAGTGTAAATAGGTTTAGCCGGCCCTAGCCTAATCACATTAATCAATTAATCTACATTACTACTATTTACCTCCTTTTTTTGAGTAGGATAGCCAATATTCAGATGTGAATTTTGACAACTTCACTTTCACCACGTTACATTTGTACCTCAAGTGGGTTCTTATATTTACACAAATACGTCACTAAAAACCTAAGCCACGCCCACCGAGAACGCTCTATAGAGATGTGCTTGGGGATGTTGGATTAGGACAGGGATGGGCTAACTACGGCCCGCGAGCCAGATACGACCCACCTCTATGTGGCATAATGTCCGCTAGTAAAGAAAAAAGGTTAAGTATCCGTCGGACTAAATTAATCATGAAGCAGCGTTCACCAGTTTCAGTGGCCTCACGCTAGGGGATGTGTGGCCAGGACAATGCCCAGCCGTCTTTATCCAAACTAATGTCAGGCACCCATCAGAGCTGGGTAGACTCAGGGTCACCCTCGACTCCCTCGAGTCCAGAGAGAAAATCCTAGCCTTCACCAGGGTTCGAACCCAGGACCTTTGGTATGCGAGTCGAATACGCTGCCGCACGGCCACCGTGCCCAAATATCCGCTAATGCCGTAGTGGATTAATAGCTGAATGTGACATTGTGGATCAGTAGCTGAATGTGACATTGTGGATCGGTAGCTGAATGTGACATGGTGGATCAGTAGCTGAATGTGACAATATGGATCAGTAACTATAAGAATACACTTGCGCTCACAAAGTCAATATTTCCCCGTCCCATTAAAAGAAACATGAGCCTGCTAATGGGTTCGGATCAACCAGGAAGTGCCAACTTCATAACAGGAACTTCCGGTTGCTTTGATGAGCACCTATTGGGAATTATCGCGCCTGGCTTATCCTGCAGCTGGTTAAAGGAGAAGGAAATTAATTTACGAGAAGTAGTGTTGAATTACTCACACAGTGACCTTGATTTAAGTTCAATGTTAAATTTATCTTCAATTGTCTGTTTTTATCAATCGATTCATTCATCGACTTATCTATCAATCTATTTAACAATCAATTAATCAATCAATCAATATATCTATATATCCATCCATTATATCCATCTATTTGATCTATCGTGTCTATCGTGTCTATGTTATCTATATTTTCTATCTTATCTGTCTTACCTATATTATCTCTATTATCTATGTTATCTATTTATCTATTTTATCTATCTCTACCATTTCCCTCTCTTAAAAATTCTCTATCTCTATATGACCTCTTTTCCGTTGGATTACATTGTCCATTTTTTTAATATTTAAATTTCTCAACTTCATTTTTTTATCCGCATTTTACCAACAACAACTAAACGAACTACCTTGTTATGTTGTCTATTTAAACATTTCACTGTTATATATTATATAATGGCGGACTTGAACCCCAAACCCCAATAGCGAAGACCAAACAACAAAAATCCGTCAACAACAAACACTAAACCTAGACCAAGTATCGAACACCATCACCCCCCCCCTTTTTTTTGGGGTGTGTAACACCTTCCTCACGACAACACCAGCCCGACGTATTCAACCAGCATCATCTCCCCCTTCCCCATCTCCCCCTTCCCCATCTCCCCCTTCCCCATCTCCCCCTTCCCCATCTCCCCCTTCCCCATCTCCCCCTTCCCCTTCCCCCCCTTCCCCTCATCGCTCTCCATCTTCCCGTTTTGCACCCGGCTGGATTTTCCTAGAGTTTGACGTCATCGCATTATTTTTTTTTTCAACATACACATTCCAATATAAACACACACACACACACACTCACATTCCAAAACACACACACACACACTCACACACATAGGTGAGCTAAATTGTTTCCCCTTTCGAATGCATTCTCCTCCCCCCTTCCTCCGTTTCAGCCTCCCCCCCCCCCTCTCTTATGCTTTTCTCCTTGTTTCGATCGTTCTAATATTTACATTAGGTTGTGTGTGTGTGAATGTGTGTGTGTGCTAAGTGGTTTTATTTTACAAGCGTTTTCTAGATTGCAATTGAAACCCAACTTGACTTGACCGTTCACTGCAAGGATGCTGAAAATAGCTTTTTTAAAAGAAAAAACCCAACAACCCAGTAATGCGATTCTGATAAAAACCCAGCCAGATTTAGCAACTCACAACTTCGAGTAGGACAGTTAACTGGGGTAGAAGAATTAAGCGAGTAATAATCTTTTGATATTGTTGATGTATATATAACAGCTATTTCTGGGTGTTATATATATATATAGAGAGAGAGAAAGCGAAATAGATAGATAGATAACGTATATAAATGTAAAGATGCAAAGAGAAAGAGAGAGAGAGAAAGAGAGAGAAAAGAGAGAGTAGAGAGAAAGAGAGAGAGAAAGAAGAGAGAGAGAAGAGAGAGAGAGAGAGAGAGAGAGAAAGAGAGAGAGATAGAGAGAGTGAGAGAGAAAGAGAGAGAGAAAGAGATAGAGAGATAGAGAGAGTGAGAGAGAGAAGAGAGAGAGAAAGAGATAGAGAGAGTGAGAGAGAAAGAGAAAGAGAGAGAGAGAAAGAGATAAATAGAGTGAGAGAGAAAGAGAGAGAGAGAAAGAGAGAGAAAGAGAGAGAAAGGAGAGAGAGAAAGATACCGAGAGTGAGAGAGAAAGAGAGAGAGAAAGATACCGAGAGTGAGAGAGAAAGAGAGAGAGAGAAGAGAGAGGAAAAAAGAGAGAGAGAAAGAGCGAGAGAAAGATAGATAGAGTGAGAGAGAAAAGGAGAGAGAAAAAGAAAGAGAAAGAGAGAGAGAAAGAGAGAGAGAAAGAGAGAGAAAGAGAGAGAGAAAGAGAGAGAGAAAAGAGAGAGAGAAAGAGAGAGAGAAAGAGAGAGAGAGAAAGAGAGAGAAAGAGAGAGAGAAAGAGGGGAGAGAAAGAGAGAGAGAAAGAGAGAGTGAGATAGACTAAATATTTTGATATTGGCTCACCTGAAGATGACGCAATTCTTGAAAATACGTGAAAACTGAAAATTAGAACTCAGGGGGGGGGGAGGGGAGCGTCACCCGCCTCTTTTGTTATATTTTTATTTTATTTACTAACACGGTGTTGACCTTGGACTAATTGTGGAACCTTCAGGCAAGATGCATGAGACACGTTGGCAGTGCGCTCGGCTGGTATATCCGAAGTCCTGGTTTCGAATCCTAGTGAAGGCTAGGTTTTGTTTCCCTGTCTGGAGTCTGGAGGGAGTTCCTGAGTCTTTCCAACTATGATGGGTGGCTTTGGTATGAAGATATCAGATTGCGTAACAACACATGCAGAACGTTTGATAACAACTCAAGAGAGAATACGAAAAGATAAACACACACACCGGAGGGGGGGGGGGCTCTCGACACAGATAACAGATGGCGTAGGACAAAAGACCTTACACAACACATTAACAACACAACGTCGTGGAATAGTAAAGGCATGCAACACACGACAGAACAACATTGATAAAGCCATACACACACTGCACACCTTTCCCCACTACATGTGTAGCGAGTTAGATAACAACTAGACAAGCACAGCTAAAGACACATTACATAGCAAATTGTTGACTTTCCGGTAACATCACGGATCAGAATTATTCAGAATCAATTTACCATAACAATTAATTGCAACAGACACAAAACCCATGAGACACCACATAGCGTCACCTAACACAGCAAAACAGACAACACTTAGCTTTACATAGAACACAGCAAAACAGACAACACATAGCGTCACATATAACACAGCAAAACAGACAACACATAGCGTCACATATAACACAGCAAAACAGACAACACATAGCGTCACCTAACACAGCAAAACAGACAACACATAGCGTCACCTAACACAGCAAAACAGACAACACATAGCGTCACATAGAACACAGCAAAACAAAATCAACACATCATTACGTAATCTATGTCTGTGTACCGAAATTGTAAAGGGACATAAGTAGCCCATTTTTGGTTATTGAAGAATTGTCACCCTTTCCCGAAGCATTATTTTTTTTTTTCGCTATCTTCTGGGCTTACATCAGCTTGTGTTTACATTTTTTACTGTGTCCCTGACTCCCTATGTCATTTAGGTGTCCTTTAGGGTACAACGAAGGATAGATTTATAATGTATACGATATAGAAGATTTATACGTTTGACGTAACTAATTTTTTTATATGTTGTACATGATCTATCTATATATCTATCGATTTATCTATTTATCTAACGGTCTGTCTTTCTGCCTTTCGTGCTGTATGTCTATCTAACTATCTACATATCAATATGTTTGTCTGTCTGCTTGTCTGGCTATCTGTTTATCTGTTAATCTCTCTATCTCTCTGCCTGTTTGTCAGTCTGTCTAAATATCTCTTTGTATGTTTGACGGTCTTCATGCCTTTCTTTCTGTGTGCCTATCTCTATCTATTTGTCTGTGTGTCTGTCTACCTATTTATCTATCTATCTATCTATCTATCTATCTATCTGTCCGATTATTTGTCTGAATGTTAGCACAAATGTAATATGTTTATATATATCTAACTCGTAATTATTTCGGTATTAATTGTTGCTTTTTTAAATATTGTGCAATAGTTGCACACTAAACTAACCGATATACCGCAATTTTATCTAGTTAATATACACAGCCTTCACCGGTACGCTATATCACAGGCGCATCTTACGCCCAATTATTTACTAGATTTAATAATAGACCGACATTTGTCAACGTCAGGCTAAAAATAGCCCCACGTCTGTCTGCCCCGAGTCATAGGTTGTTTACATTGGCGGTTATTTTTATATTAATAATTTCACGCCGCTCCAGTGTCGGACTATTGATTCAAACGAACGCATTGCTTATATATAACTTGTGCACGTGCAAGTTATCGTTCTTATAAGGATCTGTCGCGAGAGTGTTGTCCCCTCGTTTTTTTTTTATTATTGTTATTTTTAGCCTGTTCAATTTTCAGCAATAGATCTGACAGCTGCGTGACTGTTACGTCATAGCCTTTAAGACGCTTACAAGTTCGTACCCACGCCCTGTGGGTTATAGAACATGGAATATTATGGAATATTCCCCCCCCCCCCTCCCCCAAATATCTGGTTCCCGACACGGTACCGGGAGAAGAAAATAAAATTACCCGGTGGCAAATTGAAACAAAAAAAAAGAAACTTTACAAAATCTAGATGAGATGATCCTGATATGCTAGCCATAGTCTTAGAACAATCTAGATGAGATGATCCTGATATGCTAGCCATAGTCTTAGAACAATCTAGATTAGATGATCCTGATATGCTAGCCATAGTCTTAGAACAATCTAGATGAGATGATCCTGATATGCTAGCCATAGTCTTAGAACAATCTAGATTAGATGATCCTGATATGCTAGCCATAGTCTTAGAACAATCTAGATCAGATGATCCTGGTATGCTAGCCATAGTCTTAGAACAATCTAGATCAGATGATCCTGGTATGCTAGCCATAGTCTTAGAACAATCTAGATCAGATGATCCTGGTATGCTAGCCATAGTCTTAGAACAATCTAGATGAGATGATCCTGATATGCTAGCCATAGTCTTAGATAGAACAGTTTGTTTTGTCACGAAAATTAACATTTATTTTTCTTATTTTCTATTACATCACTAGAGCAGGGATTGGAAACCTATGGTGCGCGTGCCATACTTGGCACGCAGAGCAATGTTCAACGGCCCAAGGAAGGGGCCACCAAATAGGCAAATCTATGTCGCTTCTACAAGAAATTTCAGAGGTAGAGCAGGCTGTCTCTCTTAGGATGTTGCCATAATGAATGAACTTTAAGTCCTACTTTGGCAGACTGTTATCAAAATGTTGCCGACTCCTGCCCTAGATCAGGGGTCGGCAATCTAGAGAACGCGTGCCAGACCTGGCACGCAGAATGATTTCCAACGGCACGCAAAAACTCAATTCAAGTCTGTTCTATAAGAAATTGATTGGTGGCGTAGGTTGACTTTTCTTGCTGTTGGCACGCTGAATGAATTATAAATCCCCATTTGGGTGACTGTTATCAAAAGGTTGCCGATTACTGCCCTAGAGCAGGGGTCGGCAACCTAAGGCACGCGTGCCAAACTTGGCACGCAGAGTTATTTTCCATGGCACGCGAGAAACCTCCAAGCGATGTTTTTTATTGACAAAAAAAACAACATTCTGAATGTGGAAAACTGACAGTTTTAAGCCGATGTTTCGGAATGACCTAGCGGCACATTTCAGTGAGTTGAATTTACATTTACAAGGACCACTGGAATGTATTTGCATTGAAGCTGGGCATATCTTGCCATAAAATCAATTCAAAATATCATAACTACATGTACATCCTTATATTAAGGCATGCATTTAGATTTAAGATAGATAGTTAGGGCTTTTTCAGAAGTACATCGAAGCACTCAGTGCGGAGTTTTCTAATCAAAGGCAAGATTTTCAAATTGATGGACTCATTTTTTCAGATTTTTATCGCAAATGAAAGCTGTTTTATGCATACAAAGAGGTCACTTACACTTGACCACTCATTATTTGATACAAACTGATGACATTTAAAAGAGTTTGTATGCTCATCTTCTTTAATTAAACATAAATATACATAATTCTAAAACAAATTTATTTATATTATTATATTAATAAATACAAGAGACTTATTTTATATCACTATTTTATAAAAGTTTATAGAGCGTTCTTGGTAGGCGGAGCTTAAGTTTTTTTGTGTAAATTTAGTGACGTATTTGTGTAAATATAGAACCCACTTGAGGTACAAACATAACGTGGTGAAAGTGAAGTACTTCTTTATCACATCTGAATATTGGCTATCCTACTCAAAAATAAGGAGGTAAATAGTAGTACTGTAGATTAATTGATTAATGTGATTAGGCTAGGGCCGGCTAGACCTATTTACACTTTCAATTTCACTTTATAGGCCTACACTTTTAATGTTTCGTAGGCTAGGCTACGATGTCAAGCGATGGTAAATAGGCTATCTAGTCAAGTAACTATTAGGCTCACATCGTCTATGATCTATGTCTATGATAATAATAAAATAGCCTATTTTATTTAACATACATAATACAGCTTAAATCTTAATAAGACTTAAAACACAACACATCATTTAGAAAAAGCTCGAGCCTATATGAAACTTTATTAATACAGCGGCCATATTTAATTGTACACCATTACTCAAAGTAAACACAAATCACGTGCTTTTTGTCACGGGATTGCAAACGCCCTATTAACAACTTTTTTACGTAAATTATTGAAATCCTCAAATAATTAAATCTTGTAATGAAGACCATGATATTGGATTTATATAAAGAAATAATAATTAGTCTGTAATATTTGTTATATTACAAAACATAACTCGTTCGGCATCACAACTGAATAAAGATATAAATGTGAACACCTTTTTTAATTAAAGGGAGGTAATTAACCCGTTTTTTATTTTGCGCGAATATTTCTAGTATGTTTTTTTTTTCTTTTATAAAAAATAAATGGCTTACAATTTATAACTCTGATATGATCAAATTGTAAAAAGTATTTGAAAATTATTAAAATATTATATAACTAAAGAATTTATATGTATATATTTAAACATTACATTAACTACCCAGTTTGTATGATTACTACGTATCTATTCCGCTGAACTACAATGTTCGATTTCTTTCAAAGTACTCCAAAATCAGTTAATAATGGATGTTTACGTTTAATACATGTTTAAATTAATCTAAATATGTATGGATGTTAAGCATGTATGTAATAAGAAGAAGAATGAATGAATTTAAATTTAAAGTTAGAAAACTTTTTGTCTCGTAAATTATTTTGTCTTCTATCCCCTTAACTATGTATGTACTGTTCTTCTATCCTCTTTTCTTCATTGTAAAATATATGAGATTGTACATGTAAAATCTAGAATAAACATATTGGAAAAAAAAAAAAGGAGTGCTCAAGCAATTAAATTGTCGGAGAAAATGCAAACTTTTAATATAGATAAGTGCACTGTATGGTACTGAGCTATTTTATTGTAACCTATATCAAGACGTACCCTGGGTTGTACAGACACACAATCATGGTGAAATCGACGGGGAAGCTTGGGACGTTGGTATAGTACTGATTATCACAGCTTTGTACTGCACAGCCAACACTTTCTACATCGGAATCAATCATCTTGCAAAGTGAAAATAGAAACGTAAATAAGCTTTGAAAATGTTTTTAAAGTCTAACATATTTATTAATACTTGAATAATAATAGAATACAATTGTGTATATTATTAAACTATTATATGTTTAAAATGTTGTATAGTTAGTTATTATTAGTTCGTTACTTTACTTATGTTTACTTATAATAAAAGTAACTTTCAGTAAACAATGATACATGATGAACTAAAACTAAACCATAAAAGTCTAATTATAAAAAAAAAAATAAAGTACATTTATATCTCAGTTAATCTGAGATCAAATTTAATAAATATTAGCAGGTGTTAGATCCTAATCTTGGCTAACAAATAGTAACAAATGATATGTTTAGACAATAATTACCATATATGTGCAAGTTTAGTAATACATTATTGTAAATAATCTCCTTTGTTTTTGGCCTTAGTCTTGCTAGGGAGTTAAATTAATTGTCACATAAAAATAATTTGTTAAAATGTAAATGCTTGTCGACCACTGCCCTAGAGTACATTGTCTCAAAATGTGAGAGCACTTGGCGTACGGGCCAGTATAGCTAAGAAAAAGAGACATAGAGGGAGAAAACAAGAAACAGAGCCATAGAGAAAGAGAGAGAGAGAGAGAATAAGAGTTAGAGAGAAACTAAGATAATGTGGGAGAAAGAGAAATAGAGAGAGAGAGAGACAAAGAGAGAGAAAGTGAGTGGGAGACAGTGAAAAAAAATAGAGAGAAATAGATTGAATAATAAGAAGAGAGAGAGCGAGAGTGAGAGAGAAAAAGAGAAAAAATTTTGAGAATGCTAGGAGAGAGAGTATAAGTAAGAGTGGGTAAAATAGAAACAAAGAGAGAGAGAGAAAGACAAAGTAATGAGAGGCAAAAAGAGAGAGAAAGAGAAAGTAAGGAGAGGCAAAGAGAGAGAGAGAGAAAGACAAAGTAAGGAGAGGCAAAGAGAGAGAGAGAGAGACAAAGTAAGGAGAGGCAAAGAGAGAGAGAGAAAGACAAAGTAATGAGAGGCAAAAAGAGAGAGAAAGAGAAAGTAAGGAGAGGCAAAGAGAGAGAGAGAGAAAGACAAAGTAAGGAGAGGCAAAGAGAGAGAGAGAAAGACAAAGTAAGGAGAGGCAAAGAGAGAGAGAGAGAGAGAGAGACAAAGTAAGGAGAGGCAAAGAGAGAGAGAGAGAGAAAGACAAAGTAAGGAGAGGCAAAAAGAGAGAGAGAGACAAAGTAAGGAGAGGCAAAGAGAGAGAGAGAGAGAGAAAGACAAAGTAAGGAGAGGCAAAGAGAGAGAGAGAGAGAGACAAAGTAAGGAGAGGCAAAGAGAGAGAGAGAGAGAGAAAGACAAAGTAAGGAGAGGCAAAAAGAGAGAGAGAGACAAAGTAAGGAGAGGCAAAGAGAGAGAGAGAGAGAGAACCCCATATGTCATGCACTTTCATTATTATAAGAGTCTCTTTTCCTCCACAATAGAAAAAAATATAAATATAAATTCTTCTGACGTCCATCAATTGATTGTGTCCCCGACCACCCTCGTCCCTTCTCCCTTCATCCGAAATCCAAACTCAACTCCACCCCCCCCCTCCCCAGCCCTTTCTTTCATTCCTAAAATGTGGAGGGGAGAGGGGGGAGAAAACAATAGCCCGCCAACTGCGCAGTATTGGACTATATACGGGAATGCTTGCTCGTGGAGTGCGCGTGCTTAGGACGACGGGGCGTCCTCTAGCGGTGAGATAATCGATATCAGAATTTTACCCAGACGGAGGGTTGTGTGTGTGTGTGTGCGTGTGTGTGTGTTTAGGCGTGAGTAAGTGTGAGAACCGCGCTTGAGTGTGTGTTTGTTTTCATTTTTAATTGCTACAAAAAGAAAAATTTGGAAAAAGAGGCGCAACGGGGGTTGGTCTAATATTTTTGAGGTTTGTATTTATTTGTTATCCAGAAGTTGGCACAGTTCAGGGTAAGGTGTGTGGGGGAACAGCATTGCGGGGGTGGGGGCGAATGGGGGTTGCATCCTTGACGTATTTCCAAGCTGTTTTGTTTTTTGTAGAGGCAGGGGGAACAGCTGTGATTGTTATTTTTGTTATTGTTGTCGAATGGAAAAGGGCCCTAGTATGTGGCCGCGTGTGAGTAGATATAACGGTGATTTTTTATTATGGGTTAGATTTAAATTATTATTATACGCCTTCATTGGCTACAATTATGACGTGTCTTGTCAGTAAAAAAAATTTTTTTTGCGCGTTCGATTGGCGATCCGAAGATCCTGGGTTTGAATTCTGGTGGAGGCTAGGATGTTTCCCCAGGATTTGAGGGTGTCCCTGAGTCTACCCAGCTCTTTTGGGTACCTGATATTACTTGGGGTAAAGTATATGCGGCTGAGCATTGTGCTGGCCACACATCCCCTAGTATGAGAAAAAAAAGGGATTATATTTATACTAGTAGTTATGCCCGTAAAATGACGGAGAAACAAGTATCTACAAAGTGTTTTATTAATATGAAAGAAAGAAAAAAATAATTTTCACAATAAAAACTAACGTGAGAACGTTTATTTCGTTATTTAGTTCTTGTTCTTATTTACCCCTTTATTTTAAGTTGTAATTTCTGTCTGGATGGTTGTAATCATCGTGCTAGAATTGTAATCATCGTGCAAGAATTGGCTTCGAATTTTCGACCACTTCCCATGGTCCAATCGAGTTGAAATTTGGATAGCAGACTTGCCCTGACTAACAATACATTCTATAAAATTTTCAGTTAAAACAATATAATAATACTACACTTATGACAATATTCATTTCTGAAAAGGAAAGTATAAGAAAAATTTTGGTTTCACTTTAAAAATGCCTGTGCAACTTTTTATAGTTTTTCGGCGCAAAGCTAGAAAAAAAAAATATGCGCTAAGATTATTTTTAGAACAATTCATACGGAGTAAGGATATATTTTTGAGATTTGCGACATAGATATGTTTCTGTACGTTTCATTTGCAGAAGTCAATCAATTATTTAATTACATGATGGTAAACTTAGTTTGCAAATAAAGGGAGCATAATAAAAACTTCGTTTTTATGGTTTTCTTGTTATAGTTTACGGTCCTGGAACATGTATGTGTTGACTGGACTTCATATATTATGAAACCATCATAACACTTCACTTTTAGGGTCACACAAAACTACAGACTGTTTCAATCCTCTTTTTGTTGTTATTTTTTTTTAGAGATTAGAAAAAAACAAAAGGGGGAAGGGGGAGGGAAACCGCATAATTTAGTTTCGAATATGAAAACATTCTTTTGGTTTAGGTCAGCTTTAACCAGTTTTTTTCTCTCCTAGCCGAAATTAACCCGAAAACATAAACTAGTTCCAATTTTTTTTTCTTCAATTCTTCGACACGTTTTTTTTTTTGAGACACTAAGATTAGGCCGTCTGGCCGAAATCGTTTTGTGAGATGTCCAGTTCCGTTAGATTTCCCCGCCGGGACAAAAAGCCCATAATTTTCTCACACGGATTATCCCTCCTTCCCCTCTTTCTGCCTGACATGCACCACCTCCCTCACTCCGAGTTTTCTTTCATTGCCATGGTAACCGATTCCAGACGTTCAAATTTCCCAAATTCTCTTTTACTCTGTAGTGTCTCTCTCTCTCTCTTTCTCTCTGTCTATCTCGTTTCTCTCTTTCTGTCTGTGTCATTATGTCTCCCCACTCCCTTCTCTCTCTCTCTCTTTCTGATTTTGTTCTGCAGGATGCTTCCCTTGAAGCCACTGCTGATGCAACCGCCCAGCGGTGTGTTCACGCATTATCACACCAAAGCGTCATCATGACATTTGTGTGGTCAAGCTTGCAGTGGCGTAGCTAGGGCCACCGGCGCCCGGGAACATGACACAAAGTCTGCGCCCCTTCTCGGACAGACAACGAATAAAAGACAAAAATGTACACATGAAAAATAATAAAAATTGCTACTTGAATAGGTGGGTCTTCAGCCGGCTCCTGAAGGTGTCAAAGCTAGGGCTCTGTCGAAGCTGTAGTGGGAGGGCATTCCATGAGGACGGGCCCACGTATGGGAATGCTCGTTCGCCAGCGAACACCAGTTTCACACGGTGGTCGAGACTGTATTCATGAGACTGTCGTTTTTCTGGCTTTCTCCATTTGTTGAAACCATTGGTTAACTCAAATGAAGATCGTGAGTTTGAACTTGATGATGTAAACCAGGGCTCGCCAACCTAAGTCACGCGTGCCAAACTTGGCACGCATAGTAGTTTTCAATGGCACGCAATGCACCTCCAAGAGGTGTTTTTGTATTGATTAAAAATATTAACATATTCCGGTTCTGAATGAGGAAAACTGACCGTTGAAGCCGATGTTTCTGAATGACACAGCGGCACATTTCAGTGAGTTGAACTTGCATTTACAAGGTCTACTGGAATGGATTTGCCTTGAAACTGGATATATCTTGCCGTGAAATCAATTTCAAAACATTTAACTTCATGTACACGCCTATATTAAGGCATATATTTAGATAGATAGTCGGGCTTTTTAAGAAGTACATCGAAGCACTCAAAGCGGAGTTTTTCAATCAAAGGCAAGACTTTCAAATTGAAGGACTCATTTTATCATACCACATCAGTCCTAACTGGTTTGATAACCTTCATAGATGTAGATATTTTTTTAAGTGGAGGGATATTGGCGATTTTAAAATGCAGGAAGTTGAATTTTAAACATTTAAAAAATGGGCATCCAAATATGCCCATTTGCGGAAACAATCTGGAAGGAAGCTGCTTAGGAAAGTCACCTGCTATTCTTAACTGCTAGGCATTCGCTCTTTTACTTTCAGCTTTTGGTTCAAATTACACTTGTGAACAGATTTTATCACACATGAAAGCTGTTTTAAGCATACAAAAAGATCACATACAGTCATTAATTGATACAGACTAAATATAAGTAATTCTAAAACAAATTTATTTGTATTATTAATTTAATAAATATAAGAGACTTATTTAATAGCACTATATTATGTAATTTCTGTCATTTATTAATGTTTAAAATATAAACTCCTTCAATGGACAGACAATTAATGCAGGAAATGTTTTCTTACAACTGTTTAACGTAAGCTATTTTAATCCTGTAATAAATAAATCTTGTAATGAATACCATAATGTTAGATTTATATAAAGAAATAATAATTAGTCAGTAATATTTGTTATCTTACAAAACATAACTGGTTTGTCATCACTATTGAATCAAATGTCTTGAAATGTGGACACGTTTTTAAATAAAGGGAGATAAGTAACCCGTTTTATTTGAGCTAATATTTCTAATATGTTTCTTTTTTTTTTCTTTTAAAAACAATAAATGGCTTACAATTTATAACTTTGAAATGATAAAACTGTAAAAAAAAATAATCTGAAAATTATATCAGTATTATATCACTGAAGAATGTAAATGTATATTTACAAAAATTTCATTAACTACTTAATTTGTATGATTACAAATTATCTATTCCGCTTAACGATAATTAGTTTTCGAAATCCGCGAATATAATCACGTTAAACTACTTCCCAGTTAAACTGAGATCAAAATATAATAAATTTTTGCATGTGTTAGATCCTCATCTTCATTAACAAAGAATAATGCTAAGACATTAATTACCTTTGAATGTGAAAGTTTAGTAATAAATTATTGTATTTAATGGCAATGCAAATTTAAAAAAAATAATCACAAACTCGTTAATTTTGTAATAAATATAAGACACTTTAATAATTTTATCTATAAATCTCCTTTGCTTTTGGCCTTGGTCATGCTAAGGAGTTAAATTAATTGTCATATAAAAATAACTAAAAATATATAATAGAGCAGGTTGACTTTTAGGCTGTTGGCACGCTGAATGATTTAGCTATCCTAGTTTGGCACATTGTTAGCAAAAGGTTGCCGACCCCTGATGTAAACAATAGACAGCAGAAACAGTAAGCAGCTTTATTAATTGGTCAATATAATAGCCACGGGCGATTTACTTCCTCTCCATTTGCTAGTCGGCGTTTAAAGTTTAAACCATGACGCAGTAATCGAAAGTTCACCTGCTACTGACGATAGACTGCCTCTATGCTGAAAGGGCATAGATACGAGAGTTATCAATTCTTGCACTCACGTAAAATCCTATAGTCGACTCGAAATTATCAACCTGTATAATTGTTAAAACCAGATGCCACTTTCAGTATATGAAGAATAATATTTGAACCCGAACAGATCTATGTTTTAAAAAAAAACGCCATCAGCAATTCTACATTGTGGATGTGTTATTTGTTTATGAGTAGAATGTCGCCCTTTAATGCTCATTGGGGGCGCTAAAATCATGCTTGCCAACTGGTTTGTAATAAAGATATTTGTGGAGCTCCTAAATTCAATTCTGCAAACGTATTTGGGATACATTAGTTTACATCAAAATAAAATTAAATAATTAGTTTTAATACTCATTTTGGCGCCCCCTAACGTGGCGCCCGGGGACATATGTCCCCTTTGCCCCTTCCTAGCTACGCCACTGCAAGCTTGTTTGCTTCCAGTTCATATAACAGGTCGCTCCATGGGCCCTCCTTTATCTCCGGTCATACATTAAATATAAAATTAATTCCCAGAATTCATCGTACAATCATCTGGATAAAAGGTTGGTTCGGTTTATAAGAACTACTCAGCCTGGTTTCCCAATTATCCGATACCCACCAGGATATTGCATTGAAATTGCTACATTATTATTATTTTCATTACTCTAAACATATTTTTGGCACTGTCCACTCTCCCCTACACCCCCCTCTTGACCCATGACCCACTGTCCTGCAATATTCCAGACTGCCAGATTGTATAACCTTGTGTGCAAACCAGACTTCTGGGCCATATTCTGTGTTTACATTACACTGAATATGAGGCATGGACATACACGTTATGAAAAGCGATCCATACAGAGCATAGTTTTGGGAATTCTCTGATAGAACTGAATACAATTAGGTCTATTATTCCCCACAGTAAAGGAATGTAAAGAAATTTTGGCTAACATTTGAAACATGCGTTGTGAATTACAAGAAAACAAACATACAAACGCTCGTGTTCCTCAGCATGTTTTTTTTTTGTCTGTGTCTTGAGTATTTTATATGAATAACAAGCGAAATTCCCCGGCGTTGCCCGAGGGGAAAATTAAGTAGGTCTGTATAAGCTACAGATAAAAAATTAAATAAATATTTAAAAAAAGCATGTCTTTTTATTTAACAAAAAGTTAGGGCTATCCCAGTTGATGAGATTCAAAAACTGTCTTTCGCATGGGTCTAAAATATAATTATTAGATTTAACATACTGAAAGCATTTTAGGAAAGCTTTAAGTCCTAAAATTATGTACAATCTTTAAATAAAAAAAGTAATAATATTAATGGAAATTGAATATAAAAAGAACGTTTAAAAAAAAGAAGGTGTCAGTGCGGAATCGAACCAAGACCACCCACATGACAGTCGGATACGCTAACCACTCAGCTACGAAGGACACGTTCCGGAAGCGCGATCGCAAAAGTAAAAGATGGGACAATAAGGTCACGTGTCTTTAAATTAGCCAATGGGAGTAGGATAACTCACACATCGGCTACTTTATATATATGTATAGATTAGTCAGTGTGTTGGTTTGTCCGACCATTGTCTAATAAATATGTCTCTCTCCCCGTCTTATGTCATTAGGTCTATAGCAAGCTATTCACTATCTCTTCGTTTATTTATAATAAATAGCTATCTATTTATCTATCCATCTATCTATTTATCTATCTCTTTATTTATCTTTAAGTGTTTTATTTTCTTTAAATCGATCTATCTATCTTTTCTATTTTTAAAAAAAATCTATTTATCAATATATTCTTAGTCTATCTATCTTCATGCTTGTTTGTCTTTTTACAGATCCGACTGTCTCTCTTTCGGTCTCTCCGCCAATTTATCTATTCGTCCATTCACCCTATCCATTCACCAATCCACCAATCCTTTATCAATCAACCCATCCACCCTTCCACTAATCCCTCCATCAATCTATCCCTTCTATACCCACCTAGCTATCTAAAAATATAGGCCTGGATAGTTTTTTATACATTTATATACATTTATATTCATTCGACAGTTTATTATATTAGTTTGATTACTACGTCAGAGAAAAAGAAACACAACCCCTAACCCTCTTGTCTATACAGCATTTCCTCCCGTTATTCTGTTGATTTTAATGGATGGGCGTAATGTACTAATTGCGTTATCGATCATGGTATAAGTGTGTGGCTTTGAAGCTATACAGCTGGCCCGCTTGTAGTCCTGGGCGTAGATCACCGTTAAGTACGTAAAGGGCAAATTGACTATTAATTGACTATTAAGCATTGATGTTTATAAACATAAGAGAATACTTATCCCATTTCGATAGCAATTAAAAATAATTGAAATAAAGAAACTTTATAAATCGCTTGATATTAATATTTATTGAAAAAAAAACAACATACAACGACAACAGAGTTAAACCCCTTGTGTCTTGACGTCACTCGTGTCGAATTTTCCATATTTAACTAGCTCTGCGGAAATAATATATACAAAATACGTAAACTAAAAGGGACGGCAAGTCCTGATTGAAAAAGGTATAGAGACTAGTTAGAATGTTTTAAAGTTATTGTGAAGGAAGTAGCGTTGAACATTCGTTTCTCCACTATTTTGACGGGCTTAACTCCTAGTAGACTAATAAGGAGTTGGGATGTTTAAAAGTTGTCTGAAGGAAGTATATCGCGTTAAAACACTCATTGAAATAACTTTGCTATATGAACCAGTGCCTCTATCCGATTTGTGTATTGATAGCTGGAATTTCCCGTGGTATTAAAATATATTCTAATTCTATTATTGATTTAAAATGGCTTGTGTGACTTTTGATTAAAACCTTTTTCCCAATAAGCTGTAGAGCCGAGTGTACCAAAACGCCGACTCCGCGGCCTTATGATATCGAAAAATCTATCATTTTAATCTATGTATCTATCTATGTCTATCATTTATAATCTGTCTATCTATCTCTATCTATATTATAAGCAATCTATCTATCACTATCATCATCATTTATCTATCTATCTAAATATCTATCTATCCATGAACATATTATATAAAATTGTCTTTATATCACTTTGATATATCTTTTTTTTTCTCCAAATGTCCGCACAAACAAGCCAACGCGTTATTGTGTTCACACAGCTAAAAGTATGCTAACTTTGAAACAGCTGGCTTGTAACAATCATACCCCCCCCTCCTTTTTTTCCCCCTTACCATCACTTGGATCTACGCACGGTTGACATCGATTTAGAGCTTAGAGAAATGTACCAAAGTTTAAACTTACACAGGAAATAAACACGAGTCAACAGTCACTGTTTAGAGTCTCAGTTTTAAGTTTAAATATTATAAATAGAGATCTATTTGTGGGTAATATAGGTTTCTGTATGTAATATATAATAATTATTATATGTATTATTATATTATTATTACAAAGAGCAAGGTGTCAAGACATCCGCATTACTCTCAGCAACAGATGTCTCAGCTAGCTAGGGTTATGTACACCGAATGCCACAGTGTCGACTCCCACAGTACAGCCTTTTCATGTAAACAAAAACGGCGACTGTGTAAAAAAAATGCAGTTTTTTTTTTTTTACAAACTGTACAAGTTCTATATTTGAAATTATTGTGTCATATCACATTAAAAACAGCACAGCCATAGAACACAAACATAACAAACATCGGACATGCACAGGACATAGGACTAATACACAGGAGGGGGGGGGGGCTGACTCAACAAAACAAACAATTTAAAACAAAAAAAAAAACAACCACAAACATATGGCAAAGACCATAATTCCAGAGAAAGGCACCAAGAACCCAGAACAACAACACAATAAATATATACATACATTACACAATAAATATATACATACATTACACAATAAATATATACATACATTACACAATAAATATATACATACATTACACAATAAATATATACATACATTACACAATAAATATATACATACATTACACAATAAATATATACATACATTACACAATAAATATATATATACATTACACAATAAATATATACATACATTACACAATAAATATATACATACATTACACAATAAATATATACATACATTACACAATAAATATATACATACATTACACAATAAATATATACATACATTACACAATAAAAATATATATACATTACACAATAAATATATACATACATTACAATAAATAAATACATGACATATTAACAAACACACATCAAGCACATGACTATCACACACACACACAAACAACACACAGGAAAAACATAACACAAAAATACGGGACAAATACACCAGATCAGTGCCGTTGCTAGGGATTTGGGCCCGGGGGGGGGGGGGGGGCTTGGCCTCTTTAGGGGACCCTGCATTTTGACAGTCGACATTACGACATGAGAAAAAACAATTCGGACACTCCTTTGAGGGCCCCCCTCAAGTAGAGGCCCGGGGGGACTTTCAAATTTGGACCTCCCCCCTCCCCTAGCTACGCCACTGCACCAGAAACACATCTTAATGCATTGATCTATCTGTCTTTCCCCCTCCCCCCTTCCCATCACATTATCTGTCACTTAGCTCTTTTCCAAAACTCACACACACACACACTGGACATCACATTTCACTCACACACCAAGTCACCACTAACACCACTGAGCCAGGGTGTGTTAAGTGATATAATATGAACAGGTGTGCTATATTGTGCTTCTCACCAGCCGAGGAAATGATGCAAAATACCATCGGTTTGTTTACCAGAGGAATGGCTTAATAGAAGTAGAATAAGACGGAACCATCTGTCTAATGTTATATCTGTCTAATTATCTATCAATCTATCTATCTATCTGTCTGTATGTCTGTCTGAATGTCAGTCTGTGTGTCTATCTATCTATCTATCTATCTATCTATCTATCTATCTATCTATCTATCTATCTATCTATCTGTCTGTCTGTCTGAATGTCAGTCTGTGTGTCTATCTATCTATCTATCTGTCTGTCTGTCTGCGTACCTGGATGCCTGCCTGCCTGTCTGTCTGTTTGACTGTCTGTCTATCTATCAATAAGGTCATACCATGGCCTAGCTCTGATATTAACAGCAATACTTCATATTTGCATCCGGCTCATCAGTCATAGACAGGAATTCTTCCGGGGACTTAACCACAATGCGCTTAAACCCCCAAAGCTTAATATTTCCAGTGCTCTGAGGAACGATTAATCCCATCTCCTCATCAGGAGTTCCAGTCAGGTTTGATATCTACCATCGATGTCGTAGTGAAGTTAATTGTATCTGGAAATTTACCTGGCCACGGAATCTCCCTGTATACATTGGGATTTACAACTATTGAGTACTGTCCCACTCTTACCATCTCTATGGAGCCCAAAATGTCTGCCGTGTTGTTGTTGTTGTTTTTTTTTTCACGTATGATTTCTTAGCTTTTCCTAATAACTAACTACAAATACAATCGACGATAATATTATATGTGAGCTGAAATAGATCATCTAATTCATGGGTTCTCAACGGGGGCGTTATCGCCCTCCGGGGGGCGGTGAACAGCTTTAGGGGGGCGCTGACGTTCCCGGGGGCGATTAGGCGGGTGGTGAACAGTAAGTGGGCGGTACAAATGTAACTGATATAATTTCAACACCAAAGTTATTTGAATCGATTATTTTTTTTTATGAAATGTGATGTAAACTGCTAACATTAATGATATTTTTATCTCAGTTTTACTGAGATGTTATTTTAAGCATTTAGATGTATTTAACGACACAGAAATTTTTAGAAGCGGAATAGATACGTAGTAATCATACAAACTGGGTAGTCAATGTAATGTTTGAAAATATACATAGGCCTATAAATTCTTTAGTCATATAATATTTATATAATTTTCAAATACTTTTTACAGTTTTATCAGTCATACATTTTAAGCCATTTTTTTTTTATAAAAGAAAAAAACATTTGAAATATTAGCCCTTTAATTAAAAAAACTATTCTTGTCTCGATATAATTTTTTATTGTTTGCCAATTTTATAATTTTCTTATGTCTTTATGTATGCCTTTATTGCCTATTTATTGTTCTTATTGTTTCTATTATGAGGCAAAATAAATATTGCTAATTGTTCATTGACGAGGACTACAAGCGATGGCTACTGCACACAGATGCGCGTTGGTTAGCAAAAGATGACCGTTTAAATATAATGTATGAGACTTTGATTCGGTGCTCGAGTTTTTTTTAAAGCAAATGCGATTCCTTGAGAGAAAATTAAACAGTTTCTCTAAGTATGAGTTTGGGCAACAATTTTATATTGCATTCTTATCAACCTCTTTTGTGGAAAGTGGATTTTATGCTAGTACAATTTGGTTGTTAAAAAAGCAAAATAAAAGACAAGCTGCAAATAGTGAAGAGTGGAGACCTAAGGCTTTTGCAACCAAAATTGAAACAAATTTAGACAAACTACTAGCAACACACCAGGCAAACGATTCACATTAATATTGAATTTTTGTTAAGCCTCTTGTTTAGGTAATTTTTTTATCTATCAATTCGTACAATATGTTTCCTTTTCAGTTTTTTTTAAAGACAATAAATAAGCTCAGAAATCTAGTCTGTCAAAAAAAAAAATAATTGCAGAAACTATATTGACCCTTTAATTTCCAGAGGGGTGGGGAGAGTGGGCGCAAAAAAAGTGGGGGGGGGGGCGGTGAGCGGAAAAAATTGTAAAAGGGGGCGGTGAGCCGAAAAAGGTTGAGAACCTATGATCTAATTTGAATTTGATAAGCTACTTCTAACCACCCGCCTTCCCCACCCCCTCCCACTCCTCATCCCTCCACCAACCACCACGAACCGCAGCCGAGCTTATATCAGAAAGAAGAAAGAAAAAAAAGAACGAGCCGGTCAAGGTCAGCAGTGTTGTTTTCCGAAACTTTATGTTGCCCAGCAACCAGAAGGACACCCCCACGCTCCCTCCCCCCACCCCCACACTCATCTTCTCAACTTTTGTTCTTGTGGTCCCAGTCTCTAGCGAGCTCGCTGCCACCCACCCAACCACCCACGAGCCAGACGGCCCAGGTCTTGCATCGATCCGTCTCGATCTTGTAGCCAGTGATGGCCAGGGCGATGAGGAAAAAAAACTAAGTTTAGTATTTTTTTTTTAAAGAATTTTTTTTTGTGTTGGGGGCGAAAGAAAAGGCATCAGCTTTCGATGACCTTAAAAATAAATATAAAAATAAATATAAAAATAAAAATAAATATAAATATAAAAATAACTATATAAACAATATATTTATAATCTCTCGTTACCGTCTTGTCTTACATTTTATGCAGTCGCTTCTCTTATACAGAAGATTACTGCGTCCTACGCTTATCCGTGGTTTGGGTATTGAGCCTAGTCTTGCATTTCGTTTAAATCATGTTAAGCTGCTTGGTATTCCTAGTTTGTTCAGGGAACCCATTACATGCTCTAACGCCAATCTTTGAAGAAAGAGAACTTGTAAGCGTTTGGAATAAAAAGAGTGTTTTTTTACGTGTGTCTATCTGATAATATCTTATATGTTACAGACGCCTCTTCTATACAGAAGTAGGATATTTTGCGTCCTACGCTTATCCATGGTTTTAAGTCTAGTCTTGCATATTGATTAGTTTTTTTTTAAAATTATGTTAAGTTCTTGTATTATAATTTGTTACTTCTTTGCTCTTTGTCCTTTTTCACCTCTAGATGCTGTCATTTTGTTACATTTCCCCCCCCCCCCAAAAAAAAATATATGTAACCACAGACGCTTTTAAAGTTTACAGAAAATGAAGCATGCGGAAACGCCAATGTGTACATATAAAACAAGATGTATGCTGTTGAATTTATAAATCACACCAGTTTCTCTTTATGAAGTCAAACTCCAACCTTTCATTGCGTTTAAAAAAAATAATTAATTAAATATCATTTTCGTTTCATCAGTTGATATTTACGCAATAATTAGGAACTTAAAATAACAAATATGAAAGACATGAAAGTGTTAATATCAAGGCTGGATAATGGCAACATCTCTTATTGCCCCAATAGTTGTGGAAATTACCTTCTGACTTCCGGTAAGGGGCAGAACAAACAGGAAGTGTTCGGAAAAAGAACGTGTTTTTTTTTTTGTTGACAATTTAGTGTAATGTTTGCCACCGCTTATATAGTAAAAAAAAAAAAAGTAAAGTACCCGTCGGACCAAATTGATCATGGGGCTGGTGAAGCAGCGCCCGCCAGTGTCTGTGGCCTTGGGATACTTGGGGATTGTGTGGCCAGTACTAGCCACCTTTACTTTACCCACCTTAAAGTCAGGTACCCATCAGAGCTAGGTTAATAAATGATCATTGCGTCAATGAAAATAATAAAACGAGGGAAATAGTGCTCAGTTGAAAAGGGAGGGGGGGGAGGGAGGGGGTATAGCAGACTAATTATTGCCTCATAACTATTTACACAAAATTAATATTGTATCTAATTATCAAAAGTTGAAAAGTAAAAATTAGATTTATTAAACATTTGAACAAGCTTTGTTCGGGGGAAACCTATAGCAGGTACTATTATCACGAATTAGGCTTAAAAGATAATCCAATACTGACACAGCAGAAGGACAGTCAAAACTATGACGCATCATGTTCAAAGTTTTCTTTATAGAAATCTAAAAGTTATAACAATTTAGACCAGCATAACAATTTTCACAAATTACAACTATGCAATAAATATATTTTAGAAAATCTTATGGAAGGTATAATACTGGTATAATAAAGGTATATAAGATTAATAATGTAAAAGAAAATTTGAATTTTCTTTCACTAACTGTCAACTCCACATAACTGTTTCCAAAAAAAAAAAAAATTTTAAAAATAAAAATCATCGGTTTTAAAAAAAAAAGATTCGGGTAAGGGTGCTGAGGTGCTCCCCCCCCCCATCCAGCAGTTTTCATACACGCCTTTGCGACCCCCACCCCCTCCCTCGAATCTCTTTTCCCACGATGCTATGCATATAGGCCCTATCCGTATTTCATTTCTTGCGTTTAGTGCCTCCGTTGTGTATTCGTGTGTGTGCGTGTGTGTGTGTAATCTACAGTCTGTCGCAAATCTATACAAATAGATACAAATAGAAATCAAAACAAAATAAGACGTCACTCTGAGGAGAATATTAATTTTTGTTCAAGTTTAAAAAGACAATTTCGTTTGAATAAATCCATTTTTTTTTCTCTCTTTGGACTATAAGCAAATCCACTTTCCTCGATGCAGAACACGTCAGTTTTTAAAACAATCAATTCTCTGTTTCACAAAAGTTTGTAAAGTAGGTGACAGATGGGGACCGCCCACACACAGTTCTGAAATAGTTTATATTCTATGGACAGTCACATAGCCCAGAGGCGTATTTGTGGGCTGAGGACCCTTGATAACACAGTTTTAATATAACACAATTAAACGTTTAGCTTATCTTATACATTAGAGACGCTCCTTCTATAAAGAAGATTATTGCGACCTACACTTATACGTGGTCCGAGTCTATTCTTGAATTTTGATAAGTGTTTCAAATGATGTTAATTTTTTTTTTAGGTTTTCTTAGTCTGTTCAGGCAACCCATTATATGCCCGCATGCCACTAGGGAAGAAAGAGTACTGATAAGCATTTGTTCTCGCATAAGGGATAAGAAATGTGTTTTTGGTCCTAATGCTTATAAAAAAACTAAATCACATATAAAGCAAAAACATAAAGAGCTATGAACTTGCAATTTTTTTTTTAAGACTATGAATTTAGTTCATTAAGACAAAACAATTGATTGAAATCATGAATGTCAGATATGACATATTGGCAGCCTTTTGTGTTATGGTTTCAAGGTGTTTAACATGTGTGTGGCATCTTTTAATAAGGAGAAAAAATATAAAGAAAGAAAGTAGTGGTGGTTCTCACAATTCAGTAGTTAGAGGTGGCGAAATGTTGTGTCGTCCGGGGCGCAATTGGCGGAAAAAAACAGACTCTCCAGGGCGGAGCAAATAAAATGAACAGTAAGAAAAACTGAGCAGATCTGCAGGCCTGTGCCAGACACACATGGCCGCGGCATTTGTCTGCAATATCTGTAATAAAACTTTTAGGGACCACATAGGACTGATAGGCAACCAAGGAGGCCAGAAAACGACTGGGAGACGTGGTCATCCTCGGAAATGAGGGACGAACAACATAACAACAGTTAGAGGACACCTCCTTTTCCATTATTGCTTGTTGGCTTATTGTTAAAAGTTATAAACCAAGACCCACTCAACGATATCATTAACAAAAAAGGACTTTGGAACAAACTAATATGCTTTCCGTGGGTGGCCCATGTTTCTCAATATGTGGTACTCAAAACCTCAGATAAACATAAGGACAAAAACACTTGCATTTTCCCTTATGCGAGAACAAATGCATATAAGTACTCTTTATTTCAAAGTGGCATACGGGGCATGGAATGGGATGCCTGAACAAACCAGGAATAAACAAGTCACTTAACAACATTTAAAACAGTAATTGAAATGCAGGACTAGACTCAAACCACGGATGAGCGTAGGGACTCAATAATCTTCTTTATAGAAGGAGCGTCTGTAATATACAAGAAGAAGAAGAAGAAGAAGAAGTGGTGTATTATTTAAAAAACAAAGCGTTGTTAAAATTGGACATACAGTGTCTAGAATAACATTGAAATGTCCACTACGCGCAAGGGAACATCTTGCAAGTTGGATATTACAGATTAAAACATAATAGAGAAACGCCCACTACCTACAGAAGAGATATAGAATAGAGCGCAATGCGCAATCGTAATATGCGCAGTTAATAAAAATGAAGCGAGGTAGAAGTTTAAGTTATATGGCGAAAGTCGAGCTTCCGTGGTTTTAGCGAGTGTGAATAAAGGGGATTTATTTCCTAAGTTACAATCATACGGGGGGTGTGTGTGGCCGGGCCGGCTTCCCGTTCGGCTGGCGTGCCGAAGGTTCCGGGCAATGTGCTGGCCACACAATCCCTTAGTAAGCCGTAGTAAAAAAGAAACTTATAAACGCTGCTTCATCGGCTCTAAGATCAATTTGCTCCAACGGTTACTTTCTTATAGTTACAATGCTATTTCTTATAATTATTTAGATACTGGAATAAGTCATTTTTAAATCGGTCACTAACAAAAGGTTCAAGGCATTTTATTATTATCTTTATACTTTGAAGGTTTCGGCGTGTATATATTTGTTATTAATCAACATGTTTAGAATGCTAACTTAAATAAACAAGGTCAAGTCAATAAACGTAGATAAAGAAGGAAAATAGGTAGATTTAGTAAGAAAAACAGTATGGCGGACAAGCTACTTCCGGAAAACAGAAAAAAAAAGGCAATTTTAAGTAACGTTTCCCGTCAGACCAAATTGATCCATAGGGCCAGCGAAGCAACGTTCACCAGTTTCTGAGGCCACGGCATACTAGGCGATTGTGTGGCCAGCACTATGCACAGCCGCCTTTACTTTACCCTAACTAAGGTCAGGTACTCATCAGAGCTGGGTAGACCCAGGGACACCCTCCAGACCCGGGAAAAAACATTCTAGCCTGCACCAGGATTCGAAGCCGGAACCTTCGATACGCCAGCCGAGCGCGCTGCCGCACGGCCAACCATATATTATTATTTTTTATCCCCCTCCTTCCCAACAACCCCGACAAACAAATATAAACAAAAATAAATAAAATAAATTATAAAATATATAATAAAAAACCAGATCAACATTGCGCAACTCCAGGTTACATTATAGACAAACAACAAAGAAACCTCCCCACATAAATGGCGCATATTTCGTGGGTCAATTAATTCTAATCCGAAGTATTTCTCAATGGGTAGACACAGCTGGTTTATGCATCACTAACCTACTTTTTGCATTTTATGCGTTTGTTTGTTTGTTTAAAAAAAGCACGACCTTTTTGTTGTTGTTTGTTAACTGGCACATATAATTGATATATTATTATTTTTTATATGGGGTATTTAAAAGATGAATTCGTGAAATCAGGCCAAATAGCTATTTGGTCAATATTTGCATGGATGGTACATTAAAGAAGTATTTTTATTTCACGTCTTGTGGCTAGATGTGTGTTGTGGTTGTGTAATTGTCTGGTTAAGTAGACACTTTTGTACCAATGGGCCTTAAAGTCTGGTGAAGTCTCACGACCCACCCGGTGCCTGGATGCCTGTGCCTATAAACCAGGATTTGTGCTACCGGGTGACAATGCAGATATACGGGAGAGCCACCACGATAATGATCCTTAGGGGAACCGCAGTGAACGGTCGCTGGCCTGCGGAATCCTTCCCTTTTACATGGCACGCCACGCCTTTGGCGTGCCGTGGGGTGGCTGGATCCCGGACAGGGTTTTAAATAACCCACTTCTAAAGCGTTACGCCCCGGCTTAAGAGCTTCGGCTCGTCCGGGTTTTGAGACTTTTTTTTACAAGGTGAAGTAAACCACCGAAAAGCTTACATTAAGATCACACCCTGTGGGCTTACGCTTGGGGGACAGCCTCATCCCCTGTTGCGGCGTGTCCGAAGACCATCGCACTGCCGAGAGGCTCTGAGCCTCGGCGGGGAGGAAGCAATAAGCGCAACAGCACGTCTATATCCCGCCCTGGTGTCTGGATGTCCAGAGCTTTATTCTGGGATTTGTGCTGTCAGGCGACAGTGCAGGTATACGAGCGAGCAAGGGGAATTCCGCAGGTGGGGGGAAGAAGTCTAGTGCATGTACTGCGGAGACAGTTTTCTCTGTTACGCGACACGCCCTATCAGCGTGCCGTTGGGTGGCTAGCCTCGGACAGGATCTTGGTGCACCCCCCAGATCCACCCCTTTACAAGTTGCGCCCTGGACTTGGAAGCCCTCGGCTTGTCCGTTTTTTTTTAAAGAGTCATTATAAATCGGTTACATTGGATTAAAAATCTGGCAACAGGAAGCAGCGCTACCTATAAAAGTGGGGATGTTTATCTGAAGCATCTCCCAGATTGGGCACGAGCGAACCAGGTGTGCTCTTTTTGTTTTGTTTTTTTAAACAGTTCGCTGCGTGTTTGTTTACATTTGAACGTGTTTGTTTTCATCAATCGTAATTTATTGGTATTGAAAACGTAGGTTTGATAAAGTGCAGGTTTGCATTTGAATATCTGTATGTTTGTTCGAATTATAAAATATATGTCAAGGTTTTTACATTGAATCTGTGTTTATATTGAATATGTTTGTTTACACAGAATAGGTTTGTTTACAATGCTTCAGACAGCTCCAATATTATCAAAACTAGGTTATCGATTTCTTGTCATCCAAAACCCGTCGCCCCCATTGTAACAGAATCCTTGGCGCTAATGGAAGAAAACGGAAAGAAACAAAAGTAGCGGGAGGCATCAGACAAGATGGCGTCTATCGTCTGGCAATCTGCAGACGAGTTCTTCTACAACTGTATCAAGAAAAAACGATCGACCCACATGGGTGACAAGGAAATTAGAACCTTCCTGATTGCAAGGTCCTAAGGGAAATAAATAAACTACAACATATAGAATATACAACATATAGATTATACAACCTATAGGCTATACAACTTGGAGAGGAGATGGGCGCCGCCAAGTCTACCAAGCCCAAGAGAACTAATGGACACCCAGTGTCCATTAGCTCCCCCCAACGACCGCCAAGGTTAAGGGACAAGAAGAAGAAGAAGAAGGCTATACAACATCTAGGCTATAAAACATATAGGCTCTAAAACATATAGAATATACAAAATATAGACTGTACAACATATTGACTATACAACATATAGACCATACAACATATAGACCATATAACATATAGACTATACAACATATCAACTATCCAACATATAGACTATACAACATATAGACCAGACAACATATAGACTATACAACATATCAACTATTCAAAATGTAGACTATACAACATATAGACATATTGATTATACAATATATCAACTATATAACATATAGAGTATGCAACATTTAGACCATACAACATATTGACTATACAACATATAGGCTATAAAACATATAGGCTATACAACATATAGACTATACAACATATAGACACCAAGTGGTACAGACACTCCGACACACGCGGAGAAATACACAATTTACAGAAACATACACCTGTATTTATTATTACACTTGCGCACCGAAGGTGAGATCGTTTACCGTTAGAGCGCATGTCTGCCTTTACGGACGTCTCTATGTATCAAATCCTGATATTATAAGTTATTATAAGCCCTGTATTATTCTTCCCCTGCACCCCCTCCGCTCATTCCTATCTGGATCGTCTAGATTTTTCTTGTGAAAAGAACCAAACGCAAAAGTGCACTGTAAAAGCTAAAGAAGAATATTTTATCCTAGTCGAACCACTTCGATACTTAGGGTTTGTTTTGCAGCGTACACAAGTTCCAGTGACCATGGCTCACCAGGGGGATCGTGTGGCCGGCCGCCGTTTACTTTGCCCCTTCAACTAATTTTAGGAACACGTCAGAGATAAGACTGTACTAAGACAACTTCCAGACCCTGGGAAAAAGTCCTAGCCTTCACCAGGATTCGAGCCCAGGACCTTCAGTGTGCCAGTGAAGCGCGCTGCCAATGGATCGCCGTGCCCCCCATAAAACTGCATTGGGTTGGACACATTATCCCAATGTTAAAACAACAACAACTGGAGAATTCAGCTTCATTACCTTTGTCTACTAAAAAAATGTTCTAAAATGGTATTTGCCTTTTTATTTTCGACAGGTATAAGTTGTGGTAGTTGTGGTATAAGTTGTGGTAGACTCTATACTAAATGGCCAAAAAAACTAAACAAAACACAACATCAAATACAAAAAAAATAATAAAAAAAAAAAAAAAAAAAAAATAACTGGCATTAAGCTACCTTTTAAAAGTACACGTATTTAAGCGCAGACACACAAAAAATGTACTCACTTTGACAGACACACACACACTCACACATAAACAGTCTTGTAAAAAAAAAAAATAGTAGTCCACAGTTACCTGTAAAAACTTTTAAGACCATCGACATTTTTTTTCACCGAACTAAGTCTGTCAGCCTTGTTATATCTCAACACTGTGTACTTTTAAAAGTGATAACTTTTTCTGCTACCAACGGAGTTCAAGAACTACTCACACACACACACACACACACACACCTAACCGCAAGTGCATAGTACGCCAAGGAGTCTCAAACGCTAAACATTCCAATGTTTCTTTTTTTTATTGTTTAGCCCCCGATTTAGATTTATAGTCGGGTATAAGATAAAGTGGTAGCAGGCTATGCATGTTATGCAGGCTTTATAATAAGTGGCAGCAGGCCATGCAGATTATGCAGCCATGGGTTGAGGATAGTCATCTTAGCTCCAGCCTCTGTCCGATGTCAGCCCCAAGCTTCTTGCTCCATTTGTCCTCAAACCAAATGTACCCACAGAGTCTGCGAGGCCTGCCTTGTCATGTCCAGTTGAACTCGACCCGTTTGGAGAAACCCGTTGAACTCTACCCGTTTGGAGAAACCCGTTCACACCTTCAACACTCTTAAAACTTGTGTTCTTTTGTTACACAAACACTGATTTGTTTTGATAACAATTATTATCGTACCTGTGGCCATTAGTTTCGAAAAAAAAATTTGTTGTTTTTTTCACCTATGTTTCGTTTTCCCTCCTATCTGGCGATTATGTATAAAAGTGTGAAATGGTTGTGTATTTTTAAAAACTTTATACTGCTATGCTCATGCTCATGCATAGTAAATGGGAGCCCACCCTTTAAAACCCTGATACGAGCGGACCTGTTTTTTGGCCCCCTGTAACAGGAAACTGTAGAACGTCGCAATATTTTGTTAATTTAGAAAAAAATAAAACAGGAGCATAACATATGAACACAACATAGAAATACAACCATAGAAACACAGTATAATAACTCAAAATATGAACACAACATAGAAATACAAACATGGGAACACAGTATAATAACTCAAAATAGGAACACAACATAGAAATACAAACATAGGAACACAATATAATAACTCAAAATATGAACACAACATAGAAATACAAACATAGAAACACAATATAATAACTCAAAATAGGAACACAACATAGAAATACAAACATAGAAACACAATATAATAACTCAAAATAAGAACACAACATAGAAATACAAACATAGGAACACAATATAATAACTCAAAAGAGGAACACAACATAGAAATACAAACATAGGAACACAATATAATAACTCAAAATAGGAACACAACATAGAAATACAAACATAGAAACACAATATAATAACTCAAAATAAGAACACAACATAGAAATACAAACATAGGAACACAATATAATAACTCAAAATAGGAACACAAAATAGAAATACAAACATAGGAACACAATATAATAACTCAAAATAGGAACACAACATAGAAATACAAACATAGGAACACAATATAATAACTCAAAATAGGAACACAACTTAGAAATACAAACATAGGAACACAATATAATAACTCAAAATAGGAACACAACATAGAAATACAAACATAGGAACACAATATAATAACTCAAAATAGGAACACAACATAGAAATACAAACATAGGAACACAATATAATAACTCAAAACACAATATATGAACACAGCATTAAAAAAAACATAGAAACTCAGCATATAAACACCTACATACTCAAAACATCAAGCTCCTTCCCCCTCACTCAGTGTGCCCATTTTTTTTACTTTCGGCCCTGCGTCCCCTTGAGAGCGAGCCAAAATGAAATGAACCCCTTAATGAAACACTTATTGTGCAATGACATTTGAAACGGTCTTCGTCCACCAGAGAATTCTCAAGGTCGTCAAAGGTCATGTCCCAACGGAGCTGTCATTAATTGTCTGGCAGGACCAGCCTCCGTTCCGTCGCGCGTGCCGTAACCGACGACACGGCCATTTAAATTCTATCTGGGTCTCAAGTTCATTAGGTTATTTAATAAAGTATCCCGACGGACCAATTTGATCCACAGGGCCGGTGAAGCAGCGTTCACGAGTTTCTATGGTCACTGCATACGAGGAGATTATGTGACCAGCACTATGCACAGCCGCCTTTACTTTACCCCCAACTAAGCTCAAGTACCCATCAGAGCTGTGGTAGACTCGGGACACCTTCCAGACCCGGGAAACTATATATCCTAGCCTTCACCAGGATTCGAACCCAGGACTTTCGGTACGCCAGCCAAACGCACTGCCGCTCTGCCAGCGTGCCCCACTAAATTATTTAATGCGTCCCCCCAAATAAGATACTGTTACAGTACGACAGGACCGCTTTGTATTACTATAGTTATCTAAATAAGTTATTAAAGGGTTTGGTTTTCAAAAACACTTCTGTCTCCATTCAGCATTAAACGGGCGTATAACTTAATAACAGATAACAATAACGTTATATAGCCATGCCTCTAAAGAGTTGAATGGTCCCTTGAAGCTCTCAACCGCACTAGTATTTCCATTATAGTGTTGTTGTTTTTTTTAATAATTGAACAGCACCTAAACTTAACACAAAAGGTTTTCGTATCAATCCAATGTATGCGTTTTAGTTATGCATTAGCTTTTCAAAGACTTTATTATTTGCTAATTCCTTTGGTTCCTTGCGGAACATAGGGCCTCTATTTTATTATTTGACAGCTATAAAAAAAAAAGATCTTAACAAAAGCGGAGTTAATAGAAACATTTCCAAACATAAAAAAAGATTTTTAATGTTTGTTCATTTGCTTTTAATAGCGATTTACCAATGCGCACCATAAAAACAAACACAGGCAAAGAATTGATTGGGTGAGTGGGGCGGTTGAGGTAGGTGGCTTAAAATTTCATAGAATGTGTTGTCACGGATTATCGTCTATGTGTTACTTTTCAACTGGATAGGATAAGAGGGAGGTGGGTGTCAATTAGTCATCCGACGGTCCTGTTTCCAGCCGACCGCAGACTATTAAAACTAAGCAAATGAAAGGAGAAAGCTAAAAGAGCGCCTTTTAAAATTAATATTTCAATTGAAAGAGGATGGCCTACCCTAACAGTCCCCTATATTGGCCCAATATTTGGCCAACATGCAGCCAATATTTAAATCTTGGCATAATGTTGGGCCACTATTGGTCCAAAATAGTGTGCTATTAGGGCTGAAAAAAAGGGCAATGCCTAAGGTTAGTTTGTCAAACAAGTAACAAAGACTGATAGTTTTGTTTGTACAAGTTGTACACTTTTGAGAAGCCCTGATCTAGACATTTCTTCACTCATTCAGAATGGTAGGCCTACATAAAGTGTTACTTCTACACTAACCTTTTCACTAAGTAAATTTTAACCGTGGAGAGCTTCCATTATCTCCCTTTTAGCCTCACTGTCACGGTCCATTAAACAGGGCGGTTCACCGACCGTCACGCAGTCCAAATGTCCTTGACTTTTATCCCCCCCCCCCATCCACAAAGCGCCGCCCCGCCTCTCCACACACCTGTATCCATGTCAGATCACGTGCTAAGAACGGAGTGTAAATTAGCATGAGCTAATAACTAGAACAAAATAATACGGTCATCATTTCTAGTATAAAAAAACTGGAGTTACAAAACATTATTACAAAGTTGACCAATTTGCTGGAAACAAATTTTAAAACTAGAAGATGCGCAAAAAAAACAACAACAAACGCATCACATGAAATACTAGTTTTTTTTTTACTGTAAGACCTAGTTTTAGCTGATGTATTTGAGCGAAATCATGTATTATGTTATCCGTTAAACGATAAAGTAGACTTGCTGATTCCCCAACATTTTCTAAATTCACAAAACCGTGTTTGAAACAATGCTTTATGTAACGGAAAAGTCTTAATGATTACGCATGCATGGTGAACCTAAAAGTTTATCGTTTACCAACATTTCCGGTCCTATTCGTTCATTTACTAACAAAACATGTGTGTGTGTTGCGTTGCTGGTTGTACTGCGAGTAGGAAAAGATGTAGGCGATTAAATTTTATATCACTTTTAAGAGATGTTGCCGAAAGAAAACGATAGATTGTGAACTTCAGACGTGAAAAATCCCCAATTTTTTTTTCCAAACGTATTGCTTGATGTAAAATAATTTTCTTTTTGTGTCTTTATTTTTTTATATATAATTTTTTTTTCATAGTCAAGAACCGCTACTCTTGACTACTTTATTTTATAAGCAAAGCTAAATTTAACTCAACGCGACTTAACAAGTCGACTTTTAATCATCGTATATTCACTGATAATGTTAAAAATGGATTCCTCACAATTCATAACTAATATTGTAGCATTAGTATATATTTCTAAAAGCCCAGAACTGGACGACAAGGTTGATATAAATTATCAAACACCAGAAAAAAGCGAAAAGATAATTTAATGAGTATTGCCGGAAATAAACCGGAAGTTCGTGAACACGATAAACCCTGACCCTTTGAAAGGTCATGTCTCATTAGGATAGTTTGTTAGTTTATTAACGTTGCGCTTCAAATACTGTATTAACATCTTTCGATGTGATGAAACGTGTTGCATTTTATTTTGTTTACAAAGACTTTTTTTTTAAAGTGTTGACTTAAGGGAATTGCAGTGAAATTTGTGTTTGCTTAGAAATGTTGAAGAAGACAATAATATATAGGTCGATACGTTTCTTTGAAAGAATGTTGGTATTAGCGGACCTTTTTTTTTCTTTCCTCTCTCTCTCTCTCTCTCTCTCTCTCTCTCTCTCTCTCTCTCTCTCTCTCTCTCTGTGACACCACATAACACCAATATATATTTAAATACATCTAATAGTCTCTTGTCTGATACATACATTTTGATACAAGCAGGTTGTATGACGGAAGTTGTCCAGTTTCAATGGTAGGGCGGGGGGGGGAAGGGAGGCTCCTTACTTAGTGACCTTTTATGGCTTGGGTCAGAAGCAGTCAGTTAAAACGGATCCGGAAACCCCTCCCCCCTCCCCACACGACTTCACTTAGAAGCTTAGTTTGCCCGCTATTCGACCTTCTAGAGGTGAAAAAGTAGAACAAGTGACCACACAGGTTGAGTGTACTGGAGATTTTTTAAATAAATACACATGGAATGTCTGTCTGACAATCTGTATAAATGTCTGTCTGTTTGTTTGTCTATCTATCTATCTATCCATCCATCCATCCATCCATCTATCCATCCATCCATCTATCCATCCATCCATCCATCCATCTATCTATCTATGTATCTATCGATCCATACATCCATCCATCTATCTATCTATCTATCTATCTATCTATATATATATATATATATATATATATATATATCCATCTATCTATCTATCTATCTATCTATCTATCTATCTATCTATCTAATCTGTCTGTCTGTCTGCCTATTTGTCTGCCTTTTTCTTGTATGATAAATTGTGTGATAGTGTGCGTGCATGTCTATTTTTGGTGCTCGGTAAATTTGGCAAGGGTAAATTCCGCCACGGTATTTTCGCAAGGTAATTTTGGCAAAGGTAAATTCGGTAAAACTGGCAAAGCGGTAAAATTGGCAACGGTAAAATTGGCAAACTTATAATATCTACTGTTTTTATTGAAACTGGTGATATAATTACACTCTTGTCTATTAAATGCAGTTCATGGCTTGAAACGAGGCTGTCTCCTTTGAAAATTAAATTAATATGGGGTCCCGGGGTCCCTTAAGTAAAAATGTTTTTTTTTCTTCTTTATTTTCTGACTCCATCTTACTCTATTTCTTTTCTTAGTCTTGTTTCCCATCATCCCTTAGGAGTTTCTCTTTTTAATTGTTCACACTGTTGACCTGCTCTGTGATAACTTTTTAGTTTAAATGTATGTCTTTTTTCATTTCTTATTCATCACAAATCATTGCGTTCTCTCAGTTTCTCTTTCACTACTTCTCTCTCTCTCTTTGTTTTTCTTTCTCTTATATCTCTCATCTTTGTCTACCCGCTCATTCTTGTTCTTTTTTTCGATCAATCTCTGTCTCTCTTTGTCTCTCTGTCTCTCTCTTTGTTCTATCTTATCTTATCTTATACATTACAGACGCTCCTTCTATAAAGAAGATTATTGCGTCCTACGCTCATCCGTGGTCCGAGTCTAGTCTTGCATTTTTATTAATGTTTTAAATGATGTTAGGTTATTGGTTTTCCTGGTTTGTTCAGGCAACCCATTCCATGCCCGAATGCCACTCGGGAAGAAAGAGTACTTATATGCATTTGTTCTCGCATAAGGGACAAGGAAGGTGTTTTTGTCTCTATGTTTATCTGAGCTTTGCAACAGATTGTTATTGGGTTGTATTTCTAAATTAGAGTTTAATGCCTTATGTATTATTACTACTTTACTCTTTGCCCTTCTGTCCTCTAGTGTTTCTAGGTTTAGTGATTTGACTAATGGTGTTACTCTTGTCAATGGGGAATATTCACTAGTTATAAACCTTGCAGCTCTTTTTTGAATTTGTTCTAATTTTTTAATGTTTTCTTTAGTTGATGGGTCCCATACAGATCCTGCATATTCTAGTATAGGCCTAACTAATGTGAGATAGCATTTTAGTTTTATATTCTTATTACATTTGTAAAAATTCCTTTTTATGAATCCTAATGTTTTGTTTGATTTTTTAATTACTTCATCAATGTGAGGGTTCCAAGATAACTTATCATTTATTATTACTCCTAGATACTTAGCATTGCTAGTTTGAGTTAGTTCTTTACCATGAATGAAGTAGTTTGTTATTATTTGTTTCTTTTTCTTGGATACCCTTATTAGTTGGCATTTTTCTGGGTGAAAAGACATACTCCAGTTTGATTCCCATTTTTGTAGTTCATCTAGGTCTTTTTGTAAAAGTTCACTATCTTTTCCTGTCTTTATTATTCTATAAATTATGCAATCATCGGCAAATAATCTTACTTTTGTGCCTGTGTTGATGCAATTAGGCAGATCATTAATGTAAATTAGAAATAGTAGGGGCCCTAGAACAGTTCCTTGTGGAACTCCTGAGTTTACTGTTATTGGTGATGACTTAGAGCCATTTATTATCACTGTTTGTTCTCTGCCTATAAGAAAGTCCTGAATCCACTGATGTAAGGGACCAGAGATGCCAAAGTATTTAAGTTTTTTAAGAAGACTAGAATGATGAACTTTATCAAATGCTTTTGAAAAATCTAGTAATATAGCATCAATTTGGTTGTTATTATCTAATCCCTTAGACAAGTCATCTATTAAGCCTATCAATTGAGTCTCACATGATCTATTTTTCCTGAAGCCATGTTGGTGTGGGCACAGTGCATTTAGTTTGTCTAGATGATTTACTATACTACTATATATTATATGTTCAAGTAATTTACATGTTATGCTTGTTAGAGAAACAGGTCTATAATTTCCGGGGTCAGATTTATCTCCTTTTTTGAAAAGGGGGGTTACATTGGCTAATTTCCAATCTTTGGGCACTTTGCCCTGGTTTAGAGAGGCCTGAAAAAGTATTTTAAAGATTGGAGATATTTCATTAGTTAGTTCTTTAAGCAGTCTTGCTGGTATTTCATCTGGACCAGAAGCTTTGTTTACTTTTAAGTTGGTTAGGAGTTGTTTAATGCCTTTTTCATCTACATTTATATTTCCTATCTCTTCTAGTTTGTTTAAATTTATGAATATTTCTTTGTCACCTGGATTTGAAAAAGATGATGCAAAGTGTGTGTTTAGGATATTAGCTTTAGTTTCATTATCATTATAAGTTTCATTGTTTTGGCCTTTTAGTGGAGCTATGCCTGTAGTGTCCATTTTTCTTGATTTAATGTAGGACCATAAGTTTTTATTATTATCTTTAGAAATTACATTGTTTACATATTCATTCTGCAGCTGTCTGCTTAGTTTCTGAGTTAAATGTTTAATTTTTAGGTATTTTTTATGTAGTCTAATTGAATTAGTTGCCTTAAACTTTTTGAAAAGATTTTCTTTTTGTTTACACAGTTTCTTTAGTTTAGTGTTAAACCAACATTTGTTAATTTTATTTGATGTTTGTTTTGTTGGCACAGAGTCAGCCATTATTGCTTTTAAGTTAGTTTTTATAAATTGCCAAATATCTTCAACTGGACTATCTATATTGTGTTTAGTAAGAAAATTGGTTTGGAATTTTATTGCTGCTTGATGTAGTTCTGTTGTGTTACATTTATTCCAGAGATAAATTATTCTTTTAGGTTTCTTGCTAATTTGGATTTTTATTTTGTTATTTACTCTGACAATATCATGATCTGAAAGTCCAGGGATTATTTCATAATCTAATACTAGTCCTGGTCTGTTCGTTAAAAATAAATCTAGTATATTATGGTTTCTTGTTGGTTTTTTATTAATTTGGTCTAAGTTTAGATTTTGGATGGTATTGATAAACATTTCATTTATTTCTTTTGTGTTTTGGTGCTTTTCTATACAGTAGCTATTCCAATTTATATCAGGGAGGTTGAAGTCCCCCATTATCCAAATTATAGCATTTTTATATTTAGTTTCAATACTTGTCAGCTGATTACACAGATCAGACATGTACTCTGATGTTGAGTTTGGTGGTCTGTAAACACTGCCTACAATTATTGGTTTGGAATTAGGTCTGCTTATTTTACAAAATACTGACTCTATGTTATTTTGAGGTTCTAATTTAATTTCTTCAGCTATTAGGGTAGATTTTATGGCTAGTAAGACTCCTCCATGCCTGTCTGACCTATCTTTCCTAAAAATTTCATAATTATTATTGAATATCTCTGTGTTGTAAATATCTGGGCTAAGCCATGTTTCGGAACCTGCAATTATGTCTGGTTCTTCATTATTTATTAAAAGTTCCAAATCAGCTTTTTTATTTTTAATGCTTTGGAAATTTATTGTAAGAGTTTTGAGGTGATACTGATTTGGGGTTTTATGGGATTTAGTGTTAAAGAGTGTCTTTTTACTTTTTTTTATTGGTGTTGATCTAGCTAAGGGTTTATTTAGGTCTAAATTATTAACTTCTGGGCTTGTCAAGGCACTGTAGGGGTTAGTGGTATCCAGGTCATGAGAATTAAACAGACCTGAACTAAATTGTGGCAACCCACACTGTACACAGTGCCAAGAGGCATCTTTATTTCCTAATGCTATATAAATTGGGGTGTTCATATGCAAGCATGCAGCATGGTACCATTCATCACAGGTGTCACATTGAATAGCTCTATGTTTTGCTGTGCATGGCTTACTGCAAATGTTACATCTATCTCTAACTGTCTTGACTGGGCCTGGGTTGGATTCTACATCGCCAGCCAAGAGCAACAATAGTACTAAATGATTTTGTCTGTACCTGCAAATTTTGTGTTTAAAATGGTTTAGGGAGATCTTTTTTAGGAGGATATAAGCATGAGTGTTGTCAATATCTTTAATGTTGTGGTGATTAATTATTATCTGCTTATGGACAATTTCATGTTTGGGTAGTTTTAGTGCCCTTACCAGAACTAGGGCTAAGACTAGGATTACAAGTTTCATTTCCTTTTTTAATACTTTTATTTAAAATAGTTTGGTGTATATTTTCTATATCTTATTCAGTGACGTAGCCAGGTTCTCGAGCTAGGGGTGGGGCAAATAGTATTATCTTATCTTATCTTATCTTATACATTACAGACGCTCCTTCTATAAAGAAGATTATTGCGTCCTACGCTCATCCGTGGTCCGAGTCTAGTCTTGCATTTTTATTAATGTTTTAAATGATGTTAAGGTACTGGTTTTCCTGGTTTGTTCAGGCAACCCATTCCATGCATGAATGCCACTCGGGAAGAAAGAGTACTTATATGCATTTGTTCTCGCATAAGGGACAAGGAAAGTGTTTTTATCTTTATGTTTATCTGAGATTTGCAACAGGTTGTTATTGTGTTGTATTTCTAAATTAGAGTTTAATGCCTTATGTATTATTACTACTTTACTCTTTGCCCTTCTGTCTTCTAGAGTTTCTAGGTTTAATGATTTGACTAATGGTGTTACTCTTGTTAATATGATGTAACATAATCAAAAATATTTTTATGCTAAGCCAATGTTATTACATTTAAGAACGCCGTAAAATGAACCATAAATATATTAATCATCCATCCATCTATCCATCTATCTATGTATCTATCCATCCATCCATCCATCCATAAATAAATTAATCTTGAAACAGATACTTAGAAAATGTAATCGAACATAATTTTTTTTAACGTTATGCAAATGTTAGCCCTGATGTCAAGAGACATGTTCCATCTAGACAATTTTCTATAGAGTAGATTAATTATGAATATTTATTTTAAAAAAAAATTATCTCTGGATTTGGAAAAAAAAAGAAGATTTTGGTCTACTCCTATGCACACAAGTTTTCTTTTTCTCTTTCAGCTACTGTTATATTCTTTGTTTTCCCTTTTCTCTCTCTCTCTTTAAACTATTTTCTCTCTCACGTTTCTCTTTATCTATCTGTCTAATATCGGTCCTTCCAGATGCATCTATTAACCCTTACAGTCCCGGGCGCGTATATAGCGGAACTGAAGGCAGCATAGATAGAAGTAGGTCGGTACAGGAAGGGTTAATATGTTGTTCTCTCTTTCTATGTGTCTCTTCTCTCTTTTCTTCTTTTCTCTCTCTCTTGGACTCTAGTTGACCCCTTGACCAAGTCAAAACCCCCAAGCTAGAGTACCCCCCCCTTACTAAAGTTCATAGTGCGCAGTGGTCTGGTGGGTTATTGAGGGAGGGGGGGAGCTGGGGGAGTGTGAGAGGAGGATACGGGAAGTAAGCCCACATAAGGAAGAGGTTAAACAGTGCATGCATATATCATAAGCAGTCTTCCCCCACACACATACATATACACCACATAGCAGATCTGTGGGCCTTACGGACCACACGGCCCGCTTTCCTAGTATCTTATCCTACATGTTACAGTCGCTCCTTACACAAATTATAAGATTATCGCGTCCTACGTTCAACCCTGCCTGCTCTGGGTCTAGTCCTGCATTTTCGATGAGTGTTTTAAAATAATGTTATGCTATTGGTTTTCCTGGTTTGTTTCGGCAAACCATTCCATGCCCGGGTGTCACACGAGATGAAAGTGTTTTTGTCATTATGTTTATCTGAGCACTGTAATAGGCTGTTTTCTAGTGCACTAGTCTCACTAGTAGCAAGCAACGTTGTATTTAAATAAAGACTCTATGTTATCAACATCTATAGCGGACACGAATAGGGTTTTAATAGAATATTGAATAAAAAACAAAACCTTCTAATACAACAACATATACAATTTAAACACAAAGCTACAACAATAGACACACACAAAAATCTGGTAACAAGTTCTTGACAGACTTCAGATAACAACATCAGCTTGGCTTTAACAAACAACAATAGTCTGTTTATCTTTAGAAATGTAAAGTTTTCTTTATGAAAATATTTTTAGATGGTTTCTCAAAAAGAATCTATTAATATGTTGTTCAACAATAGCATCAAAAGTTGTTTGTCCATAGGTGTAGCCTAAAGGTGGTAGCCTAGATAACTTTTGATAGTATACACTTCCACCAAAAAAAGACAATTTATTTCGTGCTGTTGTTATTAGACTTTTTTCTTTAGTCCTGCTTTCAAAACTAAAGAACGTACAATTAGAAGAATGGACCAAGACATTAGAAATTAGGAGCAAAACCTACCCTGGAGGACTTCAATTTCAGGCATATACGCCTCTGAGCGTGATGTAATCAAAATTCTGGTCTAAAAATGGCAGAAGGTATTGAGGTGTTTTTTTTTTCGACTGTTAGTGCAAAAAGAAAATATGTAATAACGTTCAGGGGTCTGTAAATGAAATGATTAAGAACAGCAAGACATCTGTGGAGTGAATGCTGGGAACGTGTGAGTACATTAATGTCACAGCGAGGTGCATTATTTTGTTGTGTTTTTAGAAAAAATGAAATGCGAGTGGTTTTATTGAACTATTGGACAAGCCGGGGTCGCGATTCGAGATTTAAGGACTTATTCCATTCCGACTTATGAATTTTAACTTAACATAGAGAATCTCCCGAATTAAGAGGTCCAGTGTTTTAAAGCAATATAAAGAGTACGGTTGTCCAAAAAGGGCCGCTTGTATAAGTCAACACTAGGTCAAACAGTGTGGTTGACAAGCTTGTAATGACAGACGTAAACATATTATGTACACAGAAGTGCACAGATATACACAAAAGTACACATATTTACAAAGAAGTACACATATATACACAGAAGTACACATATATACACAGAAGTACACATATATACACAGAAGTACACATATATACACAGAAGTACACATTGTTACGAAACGTAAATTCCCTACATTGTAATGTTAATAAACCAACTAAATCATTTAAGCGAATTGCGTTTAAACGATATAAAATATTTCTCAGCTCAAGGTTTCCCCCCGGGTTTTTCCTAACCTAATGAGAGCATTATTGTTTTTTTATTAACCTCGATAAAAACATGAACTGTTCACGTAAACACAGCGTGTCAAGGTCGTCCGGTCTCTCCTTATTTTGTTAGAGCATTATTGCTTGACATTCTGATCACGCAGTCAACATGCAGGCTTGATTTAAATATTCGTGTCACTAGGCTGTCTGGTTTTTCCAACGATTGACCCGTAATATATTTCTACGCGATTCGACACTTTTAGTCAGTTCTTGGCGTACATTCGATCGGATAACATCTAAGATTCTGAGTCTCTGAGTATCGTTTCTATTTGAGTTGTATTATGGAAAATTTATTATTCTACTATTAACTACAATGCTATATGTTCATTGAGGATATTCATTACTAATTGGAATATGTGTAGTTCTTGATTGTGTATATAATATTATTTGGATTCCTACTGGATTGATGTTGTAAATTAAACCAAATTTATCGTTGCTTTCTACACAACTTGGTTAGCGTCAATATTTCAAAGTTATATACATGTGTGTATGTGTAATATTTATTTAACTATATTAATAATCTACACTACCACTCGACATCGAGGTTCTTGCTGTATAATATGAGCCACATAAATAATTATACATGAAGTAAATCAACTGAAAACTCTAAAACTACGCTATGTGAATTGCCAGGGGATTATAAGAACCAGGAATACTCTAGACAACTACAAATAAACTTCAGAATAATATAATAAGATCTTCACTAATACAAGGATACTCACACTAATAATAACAATACTATAACTATTATTTTCATAAATTGAATGGGGGCTCTAGCCGTAATAACATTATAAATCATAATTATACTTGTGTGATCTAAATAGAAGGTCTCATCCATAATTTATTATGGTGAATAAATTGCCTTGTAATAAAATGGGTTTTGCTCGTCAGTGATTTACTAACAAACGTTTAGAGGATTTACTTCAATTTCAAGAATCGTTATACTATTTACACAAACTATTTACAACTGCCGTAATACATACTCGTAACTTGGATGGATTGTGTTGGAAAATATGAACAATATACAATATACTAAAAATTGTGATTGAATTGAACATTGCTATTGAGAATCGGAAAACTTAACTATTCAGCCTGGAAAATTATCTGGTGTATTACCTTATCAAACAAAGTAACTCTAAGAAGGTATTTTTTTTGTGACCTTGTTGTGACAAATCTGAACTGTGTGGTGTAGTGAATTATTCAAAGGACAGAAAGTAAGTTGGACACTTTTATTGTATTATTAACAAGATTTACAGTAACTTTTAATAATATAAAATGGAAGCCACAAATAATCTTACATTGGATCCAGAAATATTTGATCTAACCTCAGAACAGCTTAATAAAATGTCAATGATACAATTAAAAGAATTGGCTAAATCATTGGGCATTTCTATCACAGAAACTAGGCCATCAAAAACTAAATTACTTCAAGAGGTAACTGAGTGTTTAAGAAAACAAGGTACACTAATTATTGAAGAAACTACTGCTAATGATAACATTAATGATGAATCAGATGATGAATTACTTTTTCCTATAACACAAAGAGTGAAGCATACAACTGGTGACTTAAGTGAAGAATTGAAATTTAAACTTGAGATGAGGAAGATGGAGATAGAATTGGAAAGAGAAAACAAGAGATTAGAATTGGAAAGAGAAGACAAGAGAATTGAGATGGAAAGAGAAATAGCAAGAGAGAAAATAGCAAGCCAAGAAAGAATTGAGATAGCAAGGTCTCGTACGTCAAATCATTCGAATGCAAGCTCTGAAGCAGATGCAGAACTGTATAAGTTTAAGAAACATATTCCAGTTTTTGAAGATAATTCGGTGGAAGAGTTCTTCATGATTTTCGAGAGAAACGCTAGAGACTATCAATTTCCCGAGGGCAAGAAAGCTATACTTCTACGCTCAGCTCTGAACAAAGGAAAGGCACTTGATGTTGTATTAAGTCTTACTGAAGAGGAATTGTATGATTATGAACTGATCAAGAATAGAGTACTGCTAAGTTATGCATTAACACCTGAAAAATATAGAAAAGTGTTTCGTGAGTCTAAGAAAGAACAGGAACAATCCCATGTTGATTTTCTAAGACAGAAAAAGAAATATTTTGAAAGATGGATTCGATCCAAAGGTGTAAACAAAGACTTTGATAAATTAGCTAATCTTATGCTAATGGAAGACTTTAACAATAACATCAGAGGTGATGTAAGAATACATTTAGCAGACAAAGGTGTAGAACAAGTAGAAACAGCAGCAGTGATGGCAGACGAATATGTTATTATCCATTCCAGCAATAAATTTACAACAGTTGATAAATCTAAATTCCAGAATCGAGATATGAAGGTAGAAAAGAAAACCATGAATCCAAATGAATCCTATCAATCAAAGAGACATCAGCAGAGCAATGAAGGTCCAACAAATTCCAAGCCAACCTGTAGCCATTGTAAACGAATTGGACATACTAAGGAAAAGTGCTGGATATTGAATGGGAACCCGAATAAAAAGAATGTTGTCTTATCGTATGTAGCAATGCCAAAACAAAGAACTCATGAAAATGTAAAGAAGGATATTAGAACTCAAACAGAGATACCTAGTGCTAATGCAGATAACCTGACAAAACACACGTATCTTGGAAACTTGAAACCAGAAATAGTTCCTGAAATAGAGACAATGGTTTTCAATAATTCTAATTCTAATCTGAGCTCCAAGGAGTCTATATCAGATAGAACCACCATGAGTACTAAACATACCTCTTACAAAAATAACTTGGATACAGATCTCATCGATACTGAGATACCAAGCAATTGTTTACCATTCATTGAAGAAGGTACCGTGTCATCCATAATAAATGGTGTCACTAGTGAAAAGAACATCAGAATACTCCGTGATACAGGGGCTGAGGTTTCACTACTTTTAGAGAATACTGTTCCTACGTCACAATCGACATATACAGGACAGGATCTTACTATTCAAGGTGTATCAAGGAAAAATGTACAAGTTCCTTTGCATCAAATACAGCTGAAGAGTGCGTACTTCACTGGAAATGTAGTTGTGGGTGTGTACAAATCACTTCCGTTTAAAGGCGTTTCTTTAATACTGGGAAATGATATTGCTGGAGATGTGGTGCATTCCATATCCAAGAAAAAACAATACCTCAATAAAAGTGAGAGCTTTATCAAACCTATATGCATCGTCACGAGAGGTATGGCCCAACAACAAAAGTCTGTCGAAACCATGTCAAAGTCAAAAATAGAACCAGAAATTGACCTACAGGCAACTTTCCTGGCTGACATTTTGAGTGGTCCCTCAGTCAAGACTACTGAAAGTAATTTGTCACCTCGACAATTACTCCTATTAGAACAGAATAGAGATTCAGGAATTAAACACCTGAAGAAAAAGGTGATAACTGAACAGGAGGCAGAAATGAACGGAAATGGATTTTTTCTGAAGGAGGGAATATTAATGCAAAAATGGAGAGATGTGAAATGTGATAATGACAATTGCAGAGAAGGAAGTCAGATTGTGGTACCAGCCATATATCGTATCGACATCTTACACATGGCTCATGACACGCCATATGCTGGTCATCTAGGAGTGAACAAGACTTACCGTCGAATTCTTCCGTACTTCTATTGGCCTGGACTACATCGTGACGTCACAAAATACTGCAAGTCATGCAATACATGCCAGATAGTTGGTAAACCTAACCAGACTATACCGGTAGCACCTCTAAAGCCAATACCCGCCTTTGCAGAACCATTTAGCCACTTGCTAATAGACTGTGTAGGTCCTTTGCCTAAAACAAAGACAGGACACCAGTACTTATTCACTATAATGTGCACTGCCACGAGATATCCTGAAGCTATTCCGCTACGCACCATTAACGCAGATAAGATATCTGACGCACTGATTGCATTTTGTTCAAGATACGGTCTTCCAAAGACTATACAGTCAGACCGAGGATCTGACTTTACATCAAAGCTGTTTAACCAGGTCTTAAAGAAACTAGGCATCCAACATGCAACTTCAACTGCGTACCATCCGCAAAGCAAAGGTGCCCTAGAAAGATATCATCAGACTCTGAAAACCATGCTCCGCACATACTGTTTTGAGAACACTGAAGACTGGGATCGCGGTATTCCATTCGCTCTTTTCGCGACTAGAGAAACTGTGCAGGAATCTCTTGGATTCAGTCCGTTCGAGTTAGTGTTTGGACATTCAGTTCGAGGACCTCTAAAACTGTTGCAGGAAACCTTGTTAAATTATGATGAAGAGACTGGACTCGTAGCTTATGTGGAACAATTTAGCAATAGAATCTATCATGCTTTTAATCATGTTAAAGATAATCTTTTGCAGGCTCAGAAAAGAATGAAAGGGTACTATGATGTCAAGGCCAGATCCCGATGTTTCCATCCTGGTGATAAAGTCCTCATGTTGACCCAATTGTCTGGACAACCCCTGAGTGCAAAATATACAGGACCATATCAGGTTTTAGATAAAATCAGTGATGTAACATACCTTGTAAAAACCCCTGATAGAAGGAAAACACAGAGACTGTGCCATATAAACATGCTAAAACCTTATGTTGTTAGGGAAGAACAAACTGACATTAGGCCAGTGAGTGCTATCAAATCTGTTGAAACACCCCCGCCTAAATTTAAAAAGACAATCATAGAAAGTAAACTTCAAAACACTGAAGCACTTAAAAACCTCAATGATAAACTGGCACATCTAGACTTAGGTGAACAGACTTCTATCAAGGGTTTAATCTATGATCATGTAAATTTGTTTAGTGATGTTCCTAACAAAACAACTTTGGTTACCCATGATGTAGTTTTAAAAGATGATAATGTTAAACCTGTCAAACAACATCCGTATAGGGTTAATACCATACAACTTAAGAATAACTTACGTATTGGTAAAAGATCACATCGTCGCGGACACCCTATCGCGCATGTAACAAATGTATAAGGAAATAGATAACTTCATGTATATATTCTGATAATCCTAACTAAGAGAATTGGATCATTTAAAATATTAATGCATGAATATATGAATATGTTGTGATTATTTTATGCAATATCTTATGCCTTATTTTATGCCATGAATATTTCCATTTGCTAAAACAAATATTATTATTGTTGTAGAAAAAAAAAAAGAACCTAATAAGTTACTTATAAATATTATGGATTTATGAACATAATTTTTCTTTATTAGTAAGATAATGAATGAACAGAAATGTACATCCTTATTTTGAAACAATCAAACTATAGTTGTGATTATGTAAAAACCAAAATAGAGTAATGTGCATACACTTCACATGCTTACACACTTAAGATTAAATTCTTACTCTTAAGTTTATTTAAATATTAATTTCATTTAAGTTGAATTAATTAATGATTGAATTGTTTAATATGATAACATTAGTTATGTTGATTTTTACCTTATAAATAAGATGATGATGTTTATAAGGAATGATATCTCAGAGAGTATAATTTTTTTAGAATAACGCGAACATGTGTTATGGTCTAAGGATAACTTGAGATCCGATATGATGAGGGTTTAATAGAATAAATTATTTCCCTTACTTGTCTTATTTAACGGACTACCCAGGTGGAGTCAGTTTTTTTTTTGTATATTGTTTAGAACTAAAGTTAAGTGCAGGCGGTTCTAAAAGAAATTGCACACTTCTATTGTTTAGTATGCAATGTTCTTTTCCTTTTGGTACGGGCGACTGTTACGAAACGTAAATTCCCTACATTGTAATGTTAATAAACCAACTAAATCATTTAAGCGAATTGCGTTTAAACGATATAAAATATTTCTCAGCTCAAGGTTTCCCCCCGGGTTTTTCCTAACCTAATGAGAGCATTATTGTTTTTTTATTAACCTCGATAAAAACATGAACTGTTCACGTAAACACAGCGTGTCAAGGTCGTCCGGTCTCTCCTTATTTTGTTAGAGCATTATTGCTTGACATTCTGATCACGCAGTCAACATGCAGGCTTGATTTAAATATTCGTGTCACTAGGCTGTCTGGTTTTTCCAACGATTGACCCGTAATATATTTCTACGCGATTCGACACTTTTAGTCAGTTCTTGGCGTACATTCGATCGGATAACATCTAAGATTCTGAGTCTCTGAGTATCGTTTCTATTTGAGTTGTATTATGGAAAATTTATTATTCTACTATTAACTACAATGCTATATGTTCATTGAGGATATTCATTACTAATTGGAATATGTGTAGTTCTTGATTGTGTATATAATATTATTTGGATTCCTACTGGATTGATGTTGTAAATTAAACCAAATTTATCGTTGCTTTCTACACAACTTGGTTAGCGTCAATATTTCAAAGTTATATACATGTGTGTATGTGTAATATTTATTCAACTATATTAATAATCTACACTACCACTCGACATCGAGGTTCTTGCTGTATAATATGAGCCACATAAATAATTATACATGAAGTAAATCAACTGAAAACTCTAAAACTACGCTATGTGAATTGCCAGGGGATTATAAGAACCAGGAATACTCTAGACAACTACAAATAAACTTCAGAATAATATAATAAGATCTTCACTAATACAAGGATACTCACACTAATAATAACAATACTATAACTATTATTTTCATAAATTGAATGGGGGCTCTAGCCGTAATAACATTATAAATCATAATTATACTTGTGTGATCTAAATAGAAGGTCTCATCCATAATTTATTATGGTGAATAAATTGCCTTGTAATAACATATATACACAGAAGTAAACATATATACACAGAAGTACACATATATACACAGAAGTACACATATATACACAGAAGTACACATATATACACAGAAGTACACATATATACACAGAAGTACACATATATACACAGAAGTAAACATATATACACAGAAGTACACATACATACACAGAAGTAAACATATATACACAGAAGTACACATATATACACAGAAGTACACATATATACACAGAAGTACACATATATACACAGAAGTACACATATATACACAGAAGTAAACATATATACATAGAAATACTCAGTCATTTAGTACTGAATAAAGATCATACCGAAGAAGCTACCATATTTTATCGGATTCCGGAAGTAAGAATGTTTAAATATCTTTTTAAGTGTCACTGTAAACGTGTCCGGAATTTAAAAGTACAACTGAAGTAAATAAAAGCATTAAATGAAAATAAACTTCTTGAAATCCTTTTTGTATTATCACACAAGTAACATTTTACATCTCACAGCAAATGTATTTTTACTCCATAGAAGCCATTTTGTTTTATTTGACAATAGCAGCTTAGTTTTATATCTGGATTCATGGCTAACAAATAGAGATTTCACCATCTAGCATGTTGTTTATTGTTGGATACTAAATTCTATTGAGTCAAATTAGACGATAAGAATTGTCAATATCTATAACAGCTGTAATAAGAAAATCTGTATTTTATTTATTTATTTATTGAGGCATTTTTATATAGCGATTACCTTACAGCTCTACGCGCTTTACAATTTTACTAAAATTATAAACTATTTAAGCTACTAAAAGCTAATTTTATGTAAATGAATAACTGAAAAAACAAAAAATCATAACCCTGATATATGCATAATGCAATGGTATGGAGATGTGTATTATATACTAGACTTACTAGACGATCATTGTTATATATAATCTTTTTAAAATTCTGAAAAAAAAACATGTTTCCTACACATTCATATTACATTAAGTGCGGATAACATCGGGTGTCCATTCAATCCGCCGCAGTCAACCGCTACATGAAGGCACTTTTTTTTTTACCCGCGGGCCTTAACGCTGGCGAAGTGTGGAAACCACCGATACGCGTACATTAAGAGCACAACGGTAGCCTAACGCATGGGGGACCCCTTTGCGCGTTAGAGGATCATTGCACTGTAGACAGGCTCCGAGACTCGGTCGGGAAGAATCAATGAACGTAACAGTCCGTTTCAACCACGCCCTGGTGCCTTGGTGTCCAGACCTTTAGTCTGGAATTTTGTGCTACCGGGTGACAGTGCAGGTATTCGAGCGAGCCACCGCGTTAATGATCCGCGGGGGAATTTCAGCATGTGAGCTGAGAAGTGTAGTGCATTTAATGCAGAGACCAAACCCTTTGTTACGCGGCACGCTCTAACGGCAGGGTGCCTAGTCTTGGACAGGATCCTGGTGTGCCCCTCTCTCCCCTTCCTTAACTCCCCCCCCCTATCATCGGTACATTATGGACGTAAGAGCCGGAATCCTCATCCGGCATTTTTTTGAGACATGAGGAAAAGAAACACAACTAAAAACAATAAACGAAACAAGCTGCACAACTCTGTCCTAATACAAAAGTACCTGTTACATCCCTTGTTGGTGATAACAAGCTATCGTATTACGGAGCAGATTCAGCCAGATGACATTCTCTGGGGTGAAAGGTTACAGGCTGAGGTTGACATATTATCTGTATGCAGACATTCACCTTTAACAATTCACAAATCTCACTTACCCTTATAATCCACACACAAAATAGCTCAGCAATCACACAAGAGTTACATTACGTTTGTCAGTGCTTTGAAAGCTATACCGCCATTAATAATTAATCAGTTCATCTGGCCAATAGGAGTCCCCAATGAATATTCCCGTGAAGGCTTGCATCATCTGTACAAACTCTTTAAAAAAAAATCGAAAATGGAAAACATGTGTAAAGGGAATATAACGCCCATACACACGTTTACACTAATTAAACGCAACTGTTCGGGTCCTGGGATCGAATCCTGGTGAAGGCCAGGCGTCTACTTAGCTCTGATGGGTACCTGAGTTTAGTTGGGGTAAAGTAAAGGCGGATCGCGGATTGTACTGGCCACATAAACCCCCTAGTATGCCGTGGCCAAAGAAACTGGTGAACGCTGCTTCAACGACCCCATGGATAAAGTTGGTCCGACAGAAATACTTACGGTCTGTACCCGAAACTTTAATATATTTGTTTGTTTCAAATACATTTCTGTGTGGCAATCAGGCATACAATGCAAGCCTAGATTACTATCACGGACAAGAGTAGGACACAATGATCTTCAGCATGGAATATCTTACCTTATCTTAAATATTACAGACGCTCCTTCTATGAAGAAGATTATTGCGCCCTAGGCTTATCCGTGGTCCGAGTCCGAGTCTTTATTAATGTTTTAAATGTTGTTAAGCTACTGGTTTTCCTGGTTTGTTCAGGCAACCCATTACATGCCCGAATGCCACTCTACAACATATTTTGATATATCATAAAAAAAGAACAACAGCAAGTAAACAGCAAATCTGAATGTTTGTTTTATCGATGGTCTTATTAGTCTTTGATGCATCATTTTAAAATGTGTGCATTTGTTGCCAAGGCCTCCCACGTTTCCAACCATATAATAATCACCCACACACATGCACTTTACTTTTCGCATATATAATTTACAAGCACGTACGATTTTGTCATCTTGTAATATGATAAGGTCATTGCCGCAACTCTGCAAGAAGCTCAAATTTCATTGGCTCGCAGAAGCGCTGGGGGACAATATTCAGACTCTATGGCCAATGAGAAAGTTAGAAATCCTATGCGTGGCATTTACTCAACAGCGGATAGCAATTGAAACACAACTCGCGGCATCATACAATGCGTATAACGTCAATCTAATATTTATCATTCATTGTTTACACGAATTATTATTGTCGTAAGTTTTACATAAATAAATATCCATCAAACGCGTTTGTCCGTGGATTTTAATCACTGTGAGCCACAGTGTGCATGCATCATTTTACATTTAACCCTTCCTGTACCGACCTACTTCTATCTATGCTGCCTTCAGTTCCGCTATATACGCGCATGGGACTGTAAGGGTTAACATGAACGTATATGGGACGCATTGGTGTAACGTGAACAAGCGAGTAGAGATAGGGGTATATTGCTCCGGAGCCCATGAAGTTCCGAGGGGGTAGGGCATAAATAAAACGGTAAATATAAAAATAGCCTTTTGTCACATCTTATAACTTTAAAAACCAACCCAATGTCAGCCTTGTTCCAGCTTATTATATATAATATATAATATATATAAACTTAACTGCGCCTTACATGCCCGGTGGATTTTTGTTTACACCAATTTCGCAATAAACTTTACTAATATCTCCATTTTAGTCTTTCCCAAAATTGTAAGTTCGAAAACCCTGTTACTCGCCTTTATCAATTGTATTGTTCCTCTAAGTGTGCCCAGCTCTGACAGGGATTCGACAACAAATGGAGGCGCCTAATACATTAGGCCGTGCAGCTGTGCAGCTGTGCTGTCAAACTTAAGGCACCCCCGCCTTTCTTTCTATAAATGACATAGCGCAAGACGATGAACTCTGCTAGACTCGATGTATTGACTAGACTAGATGTATATCATAGGTTCTCAACCTTTTTCAGCTCACCGCCCCCCTTTTACAATTTTTTCCGCTCACCGCCCCCCGCCCAACTTTCTTTTAGCGCCTACACCCCCCTTCCGCCCATCTGGACTATAGTTTCCGCAATTTTTTTAGGCGGACTAGACTTTTTGTGTGATTAATTATATTTAAAAACATGTGAAAACAAAAAAAAAAGACATCTCGGTTAAACTGAGATCAAAATATCATAATATTAGCAGATGTTAGGGGGACAGTGATCGGTCAGCAGGGTTGACAGTCCGGTGAATCAACCATAGGACCGCACACTGTATTTGCCAAATACAGGCCCCTACTTCATCGAAAAGTCACTGCGATTCCTATTTTTATTTAATATAATAATATGTATGCATACTGTTGGGGGATATCAGATATTTAGCGAACTTGCTTTTATATCACATTTCATCCAAAAACTAATCGATTCAAATAGCTGAGGTGTTAAAATATATCAGGTACGTTTGTACCGCCCACTTGCCCTTCACCGCCCTCAATCGCCCCCGGGAATGTCAGCGCCCCCCTAAAGCTTCTCACCGCCCCCAAGGGGGCGATATCGCCCCCGTTGAGAACCTATGATGTATATGGACAAGACAAAATGTATGCACTAGATCAGGGATCGGCAACCCACGGCACGCCTGCTAGACTTGGCACGCGAAGTGATTTTCGATGGCAAATAGTCCGTAAAGTAAGCTCTGACTGGTTTGGTAAACATTAATCAACATGTTAACATAAGATATGCATAACGATATATGTATATATATAATATATATACTTTTATTGTAAACTCATACATATCTCTGTAGTAAATGTTTTTAAATTGGCCTATGTCTTCCAGTATGTCTTCGTTAAGTAGTTCTTATAATGCATCAGAAACAGTTGAGATACAAAGGGTATTTCTCAATTTTGTTTTCAATCAATGCAAGGTACCATCGGTGAGAAATGTGAGAAGCCTTGTGTTAAAGCAAGTCCTGTATTAAGGACAAAAAAGATAAAGAGTGACCATAGTAACATTATACGGCTGTCTGTCTTAAAGTGTATCATTGTCTTACAATGTCCTAGAAGAAGTGTTAGCTAAGTGTCTGTTGTCTAAATATCTGTTGTCTAAATGATTGTTGGTGTCTGTTTGCTAATTGTCTGTTAGTTAAATGACTGTTAGCTAAATGTCTGTTAGCTAAATGTTTGTCTGCTAAATGATTGTCGGTAGCTGTTAGATAAATTCAGTTAAATATATGTTAGCTAAATTTTTGTTAGCTAAATGCCTGTTAGCTAAATGTTTGTTAGCTAAATGCTTGTTAGTTAAATACCTGTTAGCTAAATGTCTGTTAGCTAAATGTTTGTTAGCTAAATGTCTGTTAGCTAAATTCAGTTAAATATATGTTAGCTAAATGTTTGTTAGCTAAATGTCTGTTAGCTAAATGTCTGTCTCCTAAATGATTGTTGGTGTCTGTTTGCTAAATGTCTGTTGGCCAAATTTATACTGTAAGCTCTAGCATTCGTGCATGGAATGGGTTACCGGCACAATCCAGTAAAAAACAACTAACGATTTAACATCGCTTAAACTTTAAACCACTAAGCATAAAGCAAGACTATCAAACAACAGAAACACGCTGAGTGTCGTACCATAATCTTTCGTGTAATTTGTTAATTTTAATAACTGATAAGATTGCATATTAAGAGTATT